>SNQJ01S0019444.1:95899-121166 GCA_010110895.2 Picea sitchensis | reverse complement strand
CAACGGAGGATCTACTTCAACCGTCGATAAAAAGGTTGGTTGATTCTTCTCATGTTTGCCTGAGAAAAGGGGTTTTAGATTTGGGTAGAAGGTTAAAAGTAAGCTTATGAAGGGTCATGATCTACGTACAAGTTTAAAGCCCTAGCTTGTTAGTCCGTAGGGTAGAATACCCCACAACAGGATTTAACTTGAAACTTATTTCTACAACTTCAGGAGTTGATGGACTAGACATCTGTCTGAACATCTCTACTGCATTTTTGATGTCTTCTTTTTTTCATGCATGATCATACTTACCATTATCTATCATAGCCTTCTAAATCTTGATTTGATGGGTACTCTCTGCATCAACACCAGACTTCACTCCTCCCCTAGTGATAATATGGAAGGTAGACCCACTCCCTTCAACTACAATACTTGGTTCAAAATTTATCAAATTGGTTCCTCTCTGTCTGAAAATATCTTCCCATTTAGCAATTATATCACAACAGTATTTAGTAGTGTGAGTATTATTCCTACAGTGTGAACGCCATGGTATTCTTGGAAGCAGAAAATCTATCAACCTTCTAAATCTTGATTTGATGGGTACTCTCTCCATCAACACCAGACTTCACTCCTCCCCTAGTGATAATATGGAAGGTAGACCCACTCCCTTCAACTACAATACTTGGTTCAAAATTTATCAAATTGGTTCCTCTCTGTCTGAAAATATCTTCCCATTTAGCAATTATATCACAACAGTATTTAGTAGTGTGAGTATTATTCCTGCCAGCAGGAATCTATGGTATTCTTGGAAGCGTAAAATTCATCAACATATTTCTATCACTTGTAACAAAATGGTTCTTCTACTCGTCATCTACTCTCAGATTCACAATTATTCCTATCCATGCATCCCGAGTGAGACATTGATTAGTATTATGAGAGGGAGAACCACATAACTTAAAATATTTTGTATTTGGAGCAGGTTTATATTTCTGCAAAATGGGGCAATGTCATGGAGAGTGCCCATGATTTCTATAGATATCACAATATTCATTAGTCTAGACTCCCTGATTATTCGGAAAGGCATGATATTGTACAGGCCCATAGAATGGTTTTGTAGCAACAACTTTCATAATTCCTCCTGGCGGTCCTATTAGTGGAGGTGCCATTGGATTACTAGAGGGCCCTGCACCTCTCAATATCAGGCATTCGATCACCAAGTAACCTTTTGTATAACAACTTGTACACCAAAATTGTGGTTCACTTTCTTTAAGAAGGGTCAACTCGTGGATATTTTCATGCAATGTAGATATCTGACCCTGTATTTGTGTAATATTTGCATCTTCAGGAGGTCTCATAACTCTTAATATCCTCGGATAGCCTTCCATAACTTCAATCTTCATGGCTTGCTCCAATGCTTCTCCCAAAGTGCCTATCATTTACTATATCAAAGGGATGTAGGTTAAAGGTATCAACCCATGAATGAACCACTCCCTTCTATGATCTTCATGAATAGGTTCACCAACTTCCCATCGCATTTGATTGTATTCCCATGCACTCAATCTATTATCTTATCTCCCGCAACTCTGAAAGTGCATGTTGCTCTGATTGTGGTAACCAAAACTATGCAATAAACCTCTGTCTCACTTGAACCAGAGTGAAGGATTGACCTTGAATACATGGCTCGATATTATTCATGTACAATTCGAGAGCTCAACCTTTCAAAGTGGTCTGAAACTCAACTAACTTATTCACATCTGAATTCCCTCAAGACCTCTAGATGGCCTCACATAGAAACTAGTTTTGCTCAACATCCTCATCACCATTTCCATAAAACTCATGGTATTGGGTAATGGATCATACAGTTTGCATTTCCATTAATGAAATTGTATCCGATACTAAAATAAACCCACAATATCCTGGTTGCGATATGATGGTAGGATTCACCACACTTCCACCAATACTACTCAATAAATTTGCAGAACTCAAAGAACTAGGAATAACAGGAATTGTAGAAGGATTTACTGTAGAAATTACCATATCTGTTGATAACACTGGGGGAATAGGTGATTCAAGGATGGCACCTTAACCTCTGGAACATTTTTTTTTGATCTAGGGGGTCTTGTTCTCCTGCAATGTTGCATTTACCTCCTAATGCAATCCAATATCTTCTGGCGTTACAGGTTTTGATTCTCCTACAAATATTCTACCTTGGTGGTAACATTTACCATTAATACTTCATCTATCTCCTCTAAACACTCTTCCTCTTTTATTCTTCCTCTAGAAAATTCACCTATCGTGCCCCTTCGTTTTTTCAACCATTGACTGACCAGTCTTCCTTCTCTATGCAACTTCCACAACTCTTCAATATTTTCTCTATCACCACTTTCTGATCCGATCTCTTTCTGCAACTGATCATTCATCTTCATCATTGTATTCATCTAGTTCTTCCACCATTTTTCAACAATGGTATCCCTCCTCATATCCCGTTTGTCTCTTTGACTCTTCTCTAGTTGCCCCCCCATGTCTCAAAGAAAACTTCTTGATATATTAACTCATGAACCCTCCCAGAAATCACCTTCCCCCAAGCGTAGGTGTTTAAGCTTCCATACCAACTAAAGGAACAAAAAACATTCCTTCTTCCAATAGAAAAACCTTGATCGATAGAGGTATTTATCGCAACAATCTTCCTCTAGCTCTTTCTATGAATACAATTTCTACTTTCAAGTGTTACGAGGAAAATATCTCTATAGCTAGGGTAAACCACAATAGACGGAAATTACTATAGAATTCAAATCTCTTCTCAATTATGCTATGTAAACAAATATTCTAGCAAGACAAGATAAAAGGCCTACCTCGTCCAGATGTTCGATGAAGTCCACCATTGATCACTTGACCCAAATAAATATACTTGCAACAAGTCCTCAACAACCAAGAAAAGAAAGCATATGGTGATAATAAATGATGTTATCACATTCAATAGCATAATCCATTAATAAACATGACAAATATGCCCATGGAATAATAATTCAAATATTTGCAAGATATCAATTGGATGGGAAAAGAGTATTTTTATTAATATATGATCAACAGAAGTGAAAATGTTACAGACTTCTGTGTCGACATGGTTTGGAACCGAGAAACTAAGTTCCTTCCAGCTGGGCCTCCACCACTTCAATCCTCCACCAAAGGCAAGATCATAAGAGAGAAACAATGAGGTTCTCAATCAATAAGGGAAGAGCTTGGGGGTTGAACACTGTGTTCAGACTTAAAGGACAAAGGGATGCAGACTCAATATGAGGTAAATAATTTATTTAGAGTAAATTTTCTCTCAAAGTTGAATTCTTTATCCTCTTTATGTAGCGCGGAATTGGTCCATTTATAGCCTTTAGAATGGAACTAAAGGGATGAGTTAGAATGTTTCCAGTATATGGAAGGCCAAGTATCATAGATATCCTATCGTGCCATAGAAACCCAAAATTAATTTTCATTTTTTGGCACAAATCCCGATGTACATGGGCTGTAGTGGTGAAACATGCATATATGCATGATGTATAGTAGGCAAGATGCGTATATGTGGAAAAATATGTATTTTTATATCTGGATTTTACAAACAGGGATGATAAGTCTGCATAGGGAAATGGAAAAAGGCCTTCTATGAAAGATTGCATAGGGTGAGGAAAATATTGCTATAATAGATGCCCCCTAATGTGTGAGGTTAGAGGAGTATCTGCGATGTACGAAATACATTATAAACAACCCATTAGTAGAGTGATGGGGAACTAGCTGGAAGAACCATTACATTCTGTACCGACTTTGCATACATGGCTGCCAATAAAATTACACTGCAGATCCATGTGAAAATATACCAAACAACTTTCCATGGCCATGAATAGGAAAATACAAATGCAGTTATATGCCAAAAGTTGTCACAGTCACGAACAAGGCCCAATAGAACTAGTCTCAAAACCAATATGAATATATCTGTATACAATGGAGTACAATCTGATCTCCCATGATTACTGAAGTCATATAGGTACTGGTCCAATGAAAAAGAAGCAACAACTCAGGAAAGATGCAGCCACATAGTGATGTCTTCAAGTCTTCTACACAATCCGCCAAGGGTGAAAGTCTACATCATGTGAATAAAGGAGTTGAGTTCGAACAAAATGAGACATCATTTGATTACCAGCCATTGAGGTATACCGTTAACAAATGCGAGACAACCTATCAATAATGAAAGTAGGTATCAAGGCACCGAGTACATTATTACAATTGTGAATAAAGGAGTTGGTGTCGAACACCTGAATAATCCATCATTCAGGAGACATTGATGTATTCCCAACTGTCGATGGCGAAAGAACCTTCCACTAATGACTGCAAGCCTCAAGGTACTCATAAGGATCTAGGTCCCATTTTTGGAATAGATGAGCTAAAGTCGATGGATGGAGACCCATTGAAAGGAGATCATTAAGGAATCTCTCATCAGTCAACACAAGTTACAAAGTAGCAGCTTCATGATTTGGAGGAAATCAGACGAAGAACATGTTCACGAACCAACAACCTTGTGAGTCTTTCTCGTGTGCCAAGTGTAAGCGGTACACGAAAAGAACCTCTGAATAAAATCCAATGATAAAAACTACTGACAAAGGCGAGGAAACCACCAATAAGCATAATGGAATCCAAGACACTTCATGAATCCCAATGTGTGAATAGATTTCTTGCTGTCGAACACAAGGTAAACCACCTAGTCAACTACCAATGATGAAGTATTGACTGTTGGGTTCAAGGTTGCCTACCAATGATGAAAGTATGACCAGGGTGCATGATAGGACTATAATATCATGTGACTCTGAGACAAACTGAGGGTATGGGCAACATGCAAAGTCAATAGTTCTGAGGAGTAGTCGACACAGGTTGATAGACTTCCTTTGAACAAGAGCATGAGACATATAGAAGACTCTGACAACATAGAATTAATGATGAAACCATGAGATGCAGGAGGCATCAATGAAATTCTCTATAGGGACTGGAAGAGTAACCAGTTGCTAGAGAAGACTCTGTAATGAGCTCAGGTTCCTGAGACTGTGCTAATCCTAAAATCATTATGACAAATGGAATCAATAACTTTGTTCTTTGTTCAAAGGTGACACGACTGCTGCCAATACAAGATAATACTCCCTTCCCACCCGTCTTTTTTTGTTTTTTCATAGACAAATGAATGTTATGATACAAAGGAGGAAATGAGTGTCACAAATAAGAAAAAATAGTTCCAGCAGTTCAACATACCTATGCTCAATGCAAGGAGATGCATGCGGGACATGGACATTCGGGGGAATGTTCCCTCCTAGGTATAGGGTGTCAAATTGCGAAGGATATAAGCGAGGCTCTGCTTGGTTGAGGATGCAAAAACTCCTGAGGCAAACGGTTTATAACGCAAAGTGAGAACCGACTATAGGGTCAATACTGCAAGCAAGGGAATGAGATGCAATCACAACTTAACGCCAAAAAATGTCATTTTTTTTACCTTTAGTCTACTTGGTGTGAAAAAGGGATAAACTTGTGCCAAATAGATGTCCTTTCAAATCCAATTTATGAGTGTGAAAGAGACAAGTTCACTCGACCATCTTTTCTCTTTTTGAAAATGAGTCGAAAAAGAGATTAACTTAGACTCATGACCTTTCAAGTTCAATTTAACGAGTGTGAAAGGAAATCACTCGAAAATATTTTCATTTTTTATACGAGTCAAAAGAGATCTTAAATCAAACTCTCTTGGGAGATTCTAGGTGGCAAGTCATGTGGGAGGCCAAGGCTCCCGTGATGGATGTCTATGGAATCTCAGTATCTTATGAATAACTGACATAAGCGTGGGAAAAACCAAAGCTCTCCAATTAGAGGAGTATAAAGTGATAGCAGAGGTTATCGTCTTTGTGATATATCAGATGATGTCTCTTACTTGAAAGGGCATAGGCAAAGGCATTAGATACCCCACAATACCATCCCAGTCAAAGGGAACCTCTCCAATACTTGGAGGGAGAGTACTCGGGGAGATTAAAACTCTCTCTGGTTTAGAAGGTGAAGTACTAGAAATGCTAATGACATGGCATAGAAGGTATAAAAGGTATAGAATTAGAACTAGAAGAGCGGGATCGACTGAAAATTGCATCGGTGCGACCACTTCCTCAACCATTGGTTGAACATGATGCGAGACAACAAGGTCAAGGGGTGTATCATCCCCTAAAGGGAGAGGGGTGTCCGTCGAATATTGCATCGGAATGACCATTGTCTCAACCAAAGAAGAAACAGAGTGTGGGGAATCCAAAGACGACTCAGAACCTAAAGGGTTCTCAAGTGATAACCATGCTTCCGGTATCCCGAAAGTAGCAGGACACAAACAAGTAAGGTGATTTCCTTTGCAAGTCCTGAAAAGGAATCTATCTTTACATCTGATACGTCTAGGATTCTCAATCGTATGAATTCCAACATCATCATTTACAATGGCTGGTGACATACTCTCAGCATGACTGACAAAGTTTGGAGGTTCATCTCCCACATGATGTACAAAGGTTGGAGATGTGATGTCGGTATAACTCACAATGACTAGAGTGATGCCCCCAGCATGACTAGCAATGACTGGTTGTGGGTCTTCAACATGACTTGCAGAGGTCATCGACCAATCTCCAACATGACTAGCAACGGTTGGTGATGGAACTCCAATATGATTGGCAGTGACTGGATTGGTGGCAGTGGTGAGTTGTGGCATTTGATACCAAGGTCCAAGGAAAGATTGGTTTTGAGAAATTGTAGGCCAAGAAGGGTTATGGTATGCACCATGGCCCTATCCGACAGGATAGTATCCTTCTCCATACTAATTCAGAAAGGGTTGTAAGGGCATCGACACCGAGGAAGCCGCTTGTGAAGAGAAAGAGACATGAAAAGGGTTACTCATGTGAGGATATATGTTGCCCCCAGATGAAGGGAATTCATGAAGGGGGTTGCCCATACTATAAGAATGACTCCCTCTAGATGAAACACCATAGAATAGATGGAGGTGCACCATGGGAAAAGCATTCGTAGGAACCGACATAGCAGAACAAGGATAAGTGGATGGAGTGTAATGAGTAGAATGACCGCCCATTTTAGCAATTGATCCTCGCAAAGTGGACTCATAGGAAGGAAGATTCCAACCTTCTACCATAAGATTTGTTTGAGGGATATAACTCCTACCAAACGAAAAGGGAGAATAATGAGGCATCATTCCCCCAGACCCAGAACTAGGATTCACAGAGGATGGCAAGTGCGAAGACATGTCAAGCATACCATGATAAAAATGATTAGAGACCCAAGGCATAGACTGAGTGTCATAATTCTACATACATTATGAAAAGTAGAAGGATTTGTCCCCATGAAATGAGTGAGCGTCATAGGGGAGGTAGAGGTAAATGAGGGAGACAAAGGAACTCCACTATCCACGATAATGACAACTCAAGGCATAGTATAAAATCCTAAGGTCAACTAATAATCAAAGAGCACACCAAAAATCAAACGGCCAATATGCACACAAATGGGGTAAAGTGGCTGAAAGGGGCCTCCCTCCCTAAAGAGGGTATGTCTCGCCCAAGAGGGGTCTGATATTCCCTACTAAAGATCGGAGGTAACCGAATCAGTTATAAGGGCCCTCGTGGGATTAACAACCAGTCGGTTAGATCCCCTCAGATAGGTAATCCTCCATAAAGGTTGTGTTCTGTCCGACCCTTATCTGACCCAGGGTACCTGCAGAATAACCCCTGCAAGTAACCTATGTGGCACCTAAGTCAAGCAACTAATAAAACACTTCATAACTGATGCACAGGAGAGTAGTCGTAAGTCAGGTCCACCGTATGGGTAGGGTAGCAAAGCCTAAAACCTTGAAAGTACTGCCTCTCACGGAGGTAAAGGCATTAGCAAGATCCCCATAAATATCTATGAAGCTAAGAAGGTATTGGGGGGATATCCCTTCAACCAACGTCACACGACCTCGTGATTAACTCCGGTGTGAGCGGAGCCTCCTGATATTACCAATTATACAATGGATTTCTCCACTCGCTTTGTCAGACACATATGTTGATTTAATTGCCTTGGAGAAGTTTACTCACAAAATCCTATTCCAAGGCACTAAATCCTAAGATAGTTTGAGCACTCTAGAAAATAAAATCATGACTAATCAATTTTAAATTATAGCATTAATTTTAGTGGTCGTGATTACTCAAAAAGGTATGGTAGTGAAACTCATGATGTTATGACTCTGTACGAAAAGTAAATATGAATATTATGCAAATTCCTAACTTCAATTTTCAATGAATGATATGCTTCTAAAAACAAATGCAATTTTCAATTTCAACTTTGCAATTCTGAAGTAAAAATGTAATCTTTCATTACATGCACTAAGCTAATGACAAGGACTCAAAAGACCAAAATGCCAAGCAATGCAAAATGTCTATTTTTTTTGTATTTTCAATATAAAAAATGAAAATGCGTGGACTGAAAAGCAACTTGATATATAAAATCTACTGTGTATAGAAAGAGATAACTCAAGCAGGATACCAAGCAACAAAACACCCAGCCTAGTGTACAAGGACAATCAAAATTAAAAGGTGATGAGAAAGACTCTGCCCAAAAATTCAACCAAAAACAGGTTTCCTGTCATCCCACAAGCACTTAACAGGCACTACAAAGACCTAAGAAGACTCAACAAACATCAAATCCCACCCAACAACCACCAGACCAAGAAACCAAGCAAGGAAGGATGATGTACGTGACTGTTTAGGAAAATAAAATGTATGTACGCATCTTGCAGAGGGACAACCGACGTATATATGTGACTATCAAACCAAAAAGTGTGTATATGTTTCAAAAACAAGGCCAGGCAAGGGAGAAGGCTAAAAAATTAGAACCAGAGTGAAAAGAAGCTGTCAATCAATGATACAACAAGAAATGCAATAAGAACGAGAGAAATCTAAGGAGAAAAGTACTTCAAACCCTAAGAAAGAAGATTCAATCCCCAGTATGGTTGCCAATTTTGTTACGAGGAAAATCTCTCTATGGCCAGGTTAAAGCACAACAGATGGAAATGACTGCAAAAATCAACTCTCTTCTCAAGTATGCTATGTAAACAAATATGCTAGCAAGACAAGATAAAATGCCTACCCTGTCTAGACGTTTGATGAAGTCCACCAATGAGCACTTGACCCACAGAAATATACCTACAACTAGTCCTCAACAACCAAGAAAAGCAAGCATATGGTGATAATAAATGATGTTACCACATTCAATAGCATAATCCATTAATAAANTGTCTAGACGTTTGATGAAGTCCACCAATGAGCACTTGACCCACAGAAATATACCTACAACTAGTCCTCAACAACCAAGAAAAGCAAGCATATGGTGATAATAAATGATGTTACCACATTCAATAGCATAATCCATTAATAAACATGACAAATATGCCCATGGAATAATAATTCAAATATTGTCAAGATATCAATTGGATGGGAAAAGAGTATTTCTATTAATATATGATTAGCAGAAGTGAAAATGTTAGAGACTTCCATGTCGACACGGTTCGAAACCGAGAAACTAAGTTCCTTCCAGCTGGGCCTCCACCACTTCAATCCTCCACCAAAGGCAAGATCATAAGAGAGAAACAATGAGGTTCTCAATCAATAATGGAAGAGCTTGGGGGATGAACACTGTGTTCATACTTAAAGGAAAAAGGGATGCAGACTCAATATGAAGTAAATAATTTCTCCATAGTAACTTTTCTCTCAAAGTTGAATTCTTTCTCCTCTTTCCATAGCTCAGAATTGTCCCATTTATGGCCTTTAGAATGGAACTGAAGGGTCGAGTCAGAACGTTTCCAATATATGGAAGGCCAAGGATCATAGATCTTATTTTGTGACATGGAAACCTGACATTAATTTTCATTTTTTGGCAAAAATCCCGATGTACACAAGTTGTAGTTGTGCAGCCTATGTATACACATGTTGTATAGTAGGCAAGATGTGTATATGTGAAAAAATATGTATTTTTAGCTCTATATTTTAGAAACAGGGATGATAAGTCTGCATAGGGAAATGGAAAAAGGCCTTCTCTGAAAGATTGAATAGGGTGAGGCAAATCTTGCTATAATATCAAGAAGGCTTGATGGTTCTCTGCAATGAACTTGATAATGTAACCCTCCAAAGTATTATGCACGCAGAAGTCTAGAGATCATGAGATCTGATGATCTAGAAGATGAAGAGTCGCTAGACTCTTGATATTTTAGTTACATCTCTTTTTTATTTAATCTTTGTATTATGGGGATTCTTGAAACCGATATAACCACTAAAATAAATCTTCACAAAATTTAACCTAGAAGATATGATATTGGTCACTATCTGGCTCCAAATAGAAAACAATATCCTTCATACCCTAAAGCTCATGTGCCACAACTTGGCCTCCTACCTTATGAATGCATCACACTTCCTTTCCCACCAGTTTTCAACATCAGACTTGTAAATATGATGAAGCATCCTCTAAAAATTCCCTTTAAATCTCGGTCTCTCCAACATAACAATTTGTTAGTGCAAAATCGATACCATGGTTCTCAGTAGTTACCAAAACAAAATACCATTGTAGTCTAGGAACACTGACATATTCAACCTTTCACAAGGGAAGGAGGTATCATTCGAAGCATAACCGAGATTTGAATGATTAAGGAAGTTATAAAGAGTGCAACATTAGATATACTTTTACCCTACTCATACCCATATATTAACCATTAAATTTAAGTTGCAACAATAGTCAAATATTAACTGGATAAGAAGAAGAAAATATGCAGCGGAAACACAGATCCATTCATAACAGAGACAAATAAAGATAAAAAAAAAAATTAACGACCCAAATCACACCATTTCATTAGCTTGCAACAATATGAAGATGTCATATACTTAGATCTAATAGGCTACTTCCCAAAGTATGAATATCTTCAATACATTTTCTCGTGCAACAAGATCTAACTCCTCATAACTTATTACAGACTCAAAACCTACCGCAGATGCAACATCAGTACAACCAACAAAAATTACAATATCTAGTCATGATTATATTAACTAAATCCCGACCCAAGGAAAAAATAATAAATAATCACAACAACAACAATGTCGACAATAATAGTATCGACATTTTCATTAACCCTTTTCTTGTTACATTTCCCTTTTATTTATACTTTCACATCTTTGACAAAGTCACTTGTCTAAATCAAATATGCTCTTCTCCACTTCTTGTATTCCTTTATTTTCCGCCCATGGTAGTGTGTATTTCTTCATCTTCTATATTTCCAGCTGGCATGCGATGCATTTGATTGTTTCCACTATTTCTATACTTCTAGCTAGCATGTGATGTTTTATCAATATTATTCAAAACCAAGGATTTATCAAAACAAAGGGCCCAACAGTACAGGGGGAAATGATCCATCCCATTAAAGAAGTTGGTGGATGTCACAAGAATATCACTTGAACTCAAAATGAGTTTTGGTACATTCACCACAAGGTTTTTCCCTCTTTTGGTCTATGGTCACAACATGATGTTGTTTCGAATTTCTGCAATGGACGAATCCCACATAAGTTTTCTATATTAATACAACAGTATAACTAATTAAAATTAATTCATTCACGTGCCCGTCATTTTGGAATTCCGTAGAAGTATGAGATTAGTTCAAATCTATAGTATGCACAACAAAATTCATAAAACTTGCAGAAGACAAATAAGGCACTTCTTAAGGTTAAAAAGGTTTTATGGATTCATAATTTACCCCCAATCTTTTGTAATTAATGCTAATTTGAAGACAACTTGTGTTTAGGTGGATAATTAAATCGTCATTAATGTTATTGAAAGGGTATATCTACTCCAAACGTGTGTATGGAGTGCATGCCGATCGAGAGGTTCAACTTGAAAATTTTCCTCGATAGTACTATCGAAAGGAGTCATCGGGATGTTCCACCGGAATGTTTCAAATCCTTCATTTCCTTCATTCCCTCTGATGGATATTTCTAAGTAATATCCATTTATGTATTGGGAATCGTACTAAGGAAGAGGTTATACATTTTCACATGTTATTCATGCATTACTCAGCGTGCATAAAATGCTTGTCTAGTTCAACACCTCAACACTTCACATTAGCCTTATTGGAGTGCGCCATGGAGGAGAAAAATATGATGAAAATAAAAGGGTTCCCAATAGTTCTATTAGAGAGGATCATTGTCATGATTAGTTCTTGTTCAGATGGGGAAGTATCCCAATAGAATATTTGTACCTTGAAGATCATGCTCTTATGAAAAATCCTTACTCGTGGGGAGCTTAAAATGCTTGGATAAGAATAATTAAGCAACAAATTGTTGTACACCGTGTAATGTTAGCAGTTATGTGATGGACCCACTCCTACGTGTACACCTCTCAGCACATAGACCAATTCCTAGGGACTAGTAAAAATTCGACATGAAGACACATGGTAAATGTTTCATGACGTAGTGAAGTCATTGTGCATTAGGAAAAGTCCATCAGAGAGGCCCGATCATATTCTATAATGTGCATTGGGTGTGAACCTTTTTGATGAAGAACATTATGATAGAACGGGGATATGATATCCTAACAAGATGAGCTATCAAAGAGGGATTTGGCATTGCATGTTGGTTCACTTCGAGATGTAACATTTTGATTAAGAGAGATCTGATAGTCCTTGGGCATGGTCACATGAGTGAAGACTTGCATTAGGACCTAAAAAGAACTTGTATTTCATTCATTGAGAAAGAGGGCTAACAAATGTAGGGTGAAAAATCACAAGATCTTTGATTATCTTAGGTGCTCTTGGGTTAGGCTTAGGATTTCATATACATAGTGTTAGTTTCCTGTATCAATATCAAATAAAGTTAGTAGTGATCAAATCCCTTTCTTAAATTTTGATAGGGGGTACCCCCTAAAATCCTTTATGGCAAACAATTTCAATAACCCGCATCCAAAAAACTTTCATTAACACAAGACAATTCAATTTTCTCCCGCATTCTAGAGTGAATATTGCTCGCTTCAAAGAACCCTTACATCCTATGAAATTTCATTAACACAAGACAATCAATTTTCTTGTGACATGACGGTTTCCCCAACATAGTTTCAAAATAGTAAGGGATTTCATATTCAAAATAATTAGAGACGGAATTTTCAAAATCAGGGTGTGTATTCCTTTAAACTTTAGTTCACCCTCATATTGGTTGCTTCTCCTCAACATGATTTATGAGACTCTAATAGTCATTGATGCACATGATAGGACGTCCACTCTGAAATTCATTGATGCACCTGACATGGAACTACAAAGTTATTTCATATTTCTTTCAATATCCGTTGTCTCATGCTACACAAGAGCAAGGACCATGTGTGTTGTGTCTAGAGATTTTGGTTGCAAAATTAGGTTATTCATGTTACTCAATAGAACAAATTGAATTTATTTTTCAAACATGAGTACAATACATTCTCATATTGTGATATTTGGTTGGGAGAAGATGCATGATGATAACATCAACCTGAGAGACAAAAATATAAATATGGATAACTTTTTCCTTGTCACGTGGATGACATGGGACAACATATAGTCATTATGCGTTGACCCCTAGCTAGAACTCATTGAAATGGATCCAGATCCTCATGGTTATGTTCCACTCAAGTGGAATATAAAGGTGGAGTGACAATCCATCTTATACTAATAAATTGGTGGATTTTGGATAAAAATTATGTAAAACACACCAATTTCGGGGCTCGATTCCCTCACTATTCTCACTTGTAATACCCTTGTTTCCCCTAGTTTGTAAATATAACTATAACTAGTGAAGAGAATATGACAGACTAAATATGTGTGAATGTTTGATTTGATGAACCTTTGTATAAAAGGGTCAATGTATGATTTTTTTCTTATTAATAGAAATTGGATATGTGTTGCACAACTGCTGAAAGGGGGGAGTTTTCCAAGATAGACCATGGATGTTATGAGAGAGATGGTGAGGGAAACCAAGAATGGTTGAGATGACCCTTACCGAGCCAATACCTACTAGGTGTAATTTCTCAACAGTCCTCTGACACATAAATGAATTACTAGTCAGGCTGGTAGTTGGAAGGCCATCCTCAAGAGTTAATGAGGAGATGGGGAAGGGTAGCCATCTGTAAGTCTTCCAGGCCTGACCATGAATTAGGGATTCAGACCCACGCAACCTTGCTGAGGAAGGAAAGAAAGGAGGTAATTCAGGAGACAGAGATGGATCGACACGGAAGCTGAGTAGAGAGAACAATCTCAAGAAGAGAAGAGAAGCATGTTTTTGACTCTGGAGTTGAGAGAAAAGATGAGAAGCAAGCTCGTTTTGGTTGTAATAAGACATGGGAATGATCCAGATTTTATGAGTAGAAAAAAATGACTACAGATTATTAATAGGTGCTTAACACAAAATAACATATATATAGTAAAACTGGTTTTCTATTCAATAAGGAAATATGTTGAAACTGTAAAATGCAGTGGAAACAAGCTTGTTGGAATGGTGGTGGCTTATCTACGAGAAGAGATGTGATGGTTGTGCTCATTCGAAAGAATATGATTAAAATGAGGCTATGAAGGCCTTTTTACAATAAAAAGGAATGCCAAAAACCCTAGACATCCAAAAACATAACCCTAGGACATGAAGCGCCAAAAGTCATGTGGGCCCCGTTTGGGTAAGTTAGTACATCAACTTCCCGGGGTCGTAACTTTTGCATATGATCTCCGTTTTAGGCATATGATAGCCCGTTGGAAACGTATCATCGAGGAGATTCATTTTGGGTTCTCAATCATGCCTTTAGATATTGTTGAGAAGATTGATCCCGAAAAACCTTCATTTAGGCCCTCAAAATGGCCCCGGAAGTTAAAACTGTTGAAAATAAAAAATTGCCAAAATTGTCAGAAAACTATTTTGAGCCAGTCGGAAGAGGTGGGTGGTCACTGATATCCAGTTGGATCAATCCTCCCTCCTTAGGAATCAGTGGTCTCCATTGTGTTGATTTCCCCCATCAGATGAGGAAATTTCTGCTGAATTTGGCCCTGGGTGAGCCACTTGCCTTGGTGCAAGAGTTGCCCTACTTTGATGACTCGATAAATATGGATCATTTGTTGTCGAGTGCCCTTGATCCGTGTGTCCAAAATTTGATCACTGGATTCCTATTGTAAACAGTCGGGGTTGAGCTCTCTTGGTGTTAGTTGCTTTGCTATGTCTGAGGTGTCCAATAATGGTGGGAAATAAGGGTGAAGGAGATCCACGTTGAACACTGGGTGAAGGCCAAGGAAAGGAGGAATGTTGAGCTCAAAAGAATTATCCCCCACAACCTTGGTGATGGTGTACAACCCATAATGGAGTGGGCGAAGCTTCCGATGGGGTAATGTAAGGCGTTCTTTCTATAAGTGCAACCAAACTTTGTCTCCCACATGAAACTTATGTGGCACCTGATGTTGATCATGGCGCTGATTGTACTTGTCATTGGACTTCTATAGGATATCCTAAACCTGTTGGCGGATGTGATGGATCCACTCAATGAATTGGGTGGCTTTGTCAGCTTTAGTTGGAGCAGGATATGAGGTGGTTGAGATGAACGCAAGGGGAAGTGCAACATCTATGGGACCCAATGGCTGGAATCCCAACCCCACCTGAAAGGGGCTATGGCCAGTTGAGCTATGCAAGGCTCGGTTGTAAATATGTTGGACATAGGGAAGGTTCTCATCCCATGTGCGAGGGTGATTTGAATTATACATGTGAAGGATATGCACAATCATTCGATTGACAACCTCGGTTTGGCCATCTATTTGGGGGTGGAAGGCCATGGATTTGGTGAGCTTGGTGTCCAACAATGACGAGAGGCTCGACTAGAATGTGCTGAGAAATTGACTATCCCGATATGAGACAACAGTTTGTGGGATTCCAAAATGTACCCAGACTCGTTCAAAGAAGAGCTTGGCAGTGGCCTCTGCTCTGATGTTCTTCTTGCAGGCAACCAGAATTGCCATCTTAGAAAAGCGATCAACAACCACAAAAACATAGTAATTTCCCTGCTTGGTGGACAGGAGGCCCGACATGTAGTCTATTGAGATGGATTTCCATAGCCTATCAGGAGTAGGAAGAGGGGTGTACAGGCCCTGTTTCTTAGTGGTTGGTTTGGCAATAACGCAGGAAGTGTAGGACCTGATATACTTGTTGACCTCTTGTAGAAGTTTCGGCTAGTAGAAATGTTTTTGTAACATCGCCACTATATTTTCAATGCCGAAGTATCCTGCCACCCAACTGTAGTAGGATTCCCATATCATCTTCGCTCGCTTGCTTGATGGAACACAGATATAGAATAGATGACAGAACAACCCATCCTGAAGATGGAAATTATCGACAACTGCGTTTGCACCCAACATTTGGTAGGTGGTGGAAAAGTCCAGGTTTGTCTCATATATTTGGGGCCATCCAGAGGTCTCATGGCCACAGGAGTCTAGCATCGTGGTGAGTGTCGTGACTAGCAGTTTGTTGAGGAAATCAACGACGTGATTGGTGCTTCTTGTTTTATACTTGATGTTGAGGTGGAATTGTTGCAAGTATGTGGACCACTTTTGATGGCAATCATTCTGCAATTTTTCTCGTGTCTGCATGAACTACAATAGATTATTATCAGTTTGGATGATTGTCTCCTTCCCAAGAATGTAATGTCTCCACTGGCGGCAGGCTTGCACAATGGAGTACATTTATTTGTCGTAAGTAGGGTACTTATGGACAACATCTGATAATGTCTCATCTGATAGTGTCTCACTATGATAGGCCACGGGGTGGCCGTGTTGAGTTAGAACGACACCCACCGCATAGTCTGAAGCATTTGTCTCGATCTCAAAGGGTTGGTGTTGTTTTGGTAGTGAAAGTACTGGGGCTAAGCACAAGTGTTGCTTCAAATCGTCGAACGCTTGTTGTTGGGACCGACCCCATGCAAATTTCTCCTTACCACCATCCATGGTTATTTGTCTAAGGGCCCATGCAATATGGGATAATTCCAACATGAACCTGCAGTAGAAATTGGCAAGGCCCAAGAAGCTTCGAAGCTCAGTGAGTGTGGTTGGGGATGGCCAGTCACGGATGACTTGGATCTTGGCTAGATCCACATGTACGCCATGTTGATCAATTATGTAGCCCAGGTAATGGACCTTGTCCATGACGAAGGAGCATTTTTCCAAGTTTGCATATAGCTTGTGCTACCGTAGGGTGTGCAGAACCTGCTGAATATGTTGCAAGTGTTCAACCCAAGTTTTGTTGTAAATGAAAATGTCATCCAGATACACCACTACAAAAGTATTGGTGAATGGTCATAGGATATCGTCCATCATCCTCATGAAAGTGGCTGGAGAATTTGTCAAACCAAAGGGCATGACTAACCATTCAAAAATGCCTTCCTTTGACTTGAAGGCAGTTTTCCATACATCTGTCTACTCTATCGACACCTGGTGGTAGCTATAATTCATATCAATCTTACTGAAGTATTTGTCCCCCGTGAGTTGATCAAGGAGGTCATCGATTCAGGGAATCGAGTACCAGTTTCTGACTATGATTTTATTCAGAGCCCAGTAATCAATGCAGATTCGCCATGTTCCATCTTTCTTCTGTACCAGCACAATTGGGCTCCCGCAAGGTGATGAGATGGGATGGATGTGACCCTTGTGGGGATGTTCTTGGAACTGTCACTTGATCTCCTCATTCTCTAACAGATAGTGGAGATAGACTGGCCCATTGGGCAGCAGTGCATCGGGGGTCAGATCAATGGGGTGCTTGACCTAGCAGTGCAGAGGTACCCTAGTAGGTGAGGAGAAGATATCTGAGTATTCTTCCATGAACTTATCTACTTACTTCTGCTGTGTGGAGAGGTCGGTCGCAAAGACCTTGGATGTGGCTGTGATCTTTCTCTTATTCTGAGAGCGAATCACGAAGAAGACAAGCTTCCCCGTCTGAGAGATGACCTTCCTGCATTGCTTAGCAGAGATCAAGGAAATAGCACTTGGTGGGACTGCCTTGGGTATCCTGTACAATTTCCTATTCAAAGTAATAATAACACTACGAGTCCTAGACTCATATATAGCATGATGTTTCCATAAATAAATTTGGCCCAAAATAACATCACAAACTTCGAGAGGAGCAACATCACACAATACCTCGTCTTTGAAGGGATTGATGTTGTATGACACTCGAAACTGTTGGCTGACATGGATATAGCTTCCTTGGCGGAGCCATCCAATGGTGTAGGGTTGTGGGTGTGGTGTTGTCAGCAGGGGCAATCGCTTGGTGACCTCTACTGAGATGAGGTTCTTCTGGCTACCTCTATCCATGATGAAGTGAAGTGGGGTGCCTTTTAGCCACATTTGTGAATGGAAGAGGCATTCTCCTTCTTCTGGCTCATCTGGTTCACCAGGCTGGAGCTTGGTGGTAGCAACGGTGGCACTGGCTTCCGCATCAATGATCCTTCTTCTCCTTTCTAGTTCTGTCTCAGAGTTTGAACCCGCATTTGAGTCATAGGCTTTCACTTCGGCCACCAATGACTGCTTTGAGTGACAGTCAATAGTGTTATGCCAATGGATCTTATGGAAGTCACACCACTTCCCAGTATCTTTATTTGTCTTTCTGGTGTCCTTCTTTGCTTGCGGCTTGGATTGGTTGTCCTGATACTGTCCATCTTTTCTCTATCCTTTTTTCTGTGGGTTGGGGCCACCCTTTCCTGGATTTTTTTGTGAGGGGTTCCTAGGTCCAAATTGTCACATCTTTTGTTTGAGCTTCTACTCGATTTTGATGGCATATTGGTAGGCCCTGCCTAAGGATGAGATGTCCGAAAATTCCATTTCAGTTTGGATGTATCTATGCATAGCACCATGATACTTGAGCACCATATGTTGCTTTGAATCTTTGATACCCATCTTGGTGTGGAAGGTATGAAAGATATTCGTGAAATATGGCACTGCTTGGTCTCTTTCTTGCCGCAGTGTGGTCCATTTGGTATACAAGTCGTCATAACTTCCGAAAGGGTAGTATTATTCCTCAATAGCATCCCTGAAGGAATCCCACGTG
The DNA here is from genome assembly GCA_010110895.2 of Picea sitchensis. NCBI lineage: Eukaryota > Viridiplantae > Streptophyta > Pinopsida > Pinales > Pinaceae > Picea > Picea sitchensis. The sequence continues at coordinate 102,024 of SNQJ01S0019444.1, read as the reverse complement.
GCTGTGAATGTAAATATTGAGGGATCCTCTGTTTCCTTTTGCTCACAGAAAGTTTCCCATCAATCTTTGACACGGGGAACGACTTTGAGGAGAGCAAAAGTACTCTTTTCTCTATTCGAAAAGTTATGGACATAAAAATACCCTTCTAGTATATTCAACCACTTTTCTACAACATCTGCATCTATCTGACCTTCAAATATAGGAATATTGAAGTTTATTTGTATCTTGAAGGGGGTGGCCCTTTTGCTCGAAGAAGATGCGTTGCCTTTTGGGAGCCTTCGAAGGATTTGCGCGAAACTATCCATCATCTCATTCCTTTGTTGCATGAGGGATTCCTCAATCAATAGTTTGAAAGGATCTCATGTCCCATCATATTTATTTTATCCTTCCATGAAAGGTCTCTTGGGTGTGTGAGAGATTTTGTCCTCGAGAGAAACAAGCTCAAGACCCAACTCTTTGTACTCTGATCTCGTTGGGGACATGCATTAAGATGACAAGGAGCAGACCGTTATGATACCACTGATCCAGATTTTATGAGAAGAAAGAAATGACTATAGATTATTAACATGTTCTTAACAAAAAATAACAGAGATACAGTAAAACTGGTTTTCTATTCAATAAGGAAATAAGCTGAAACTATAAAATGCAGCGGAAACAAGCTTGTTGGAATGGTGGCGACTTATCTATGAGAAGAGATGTGACAACTACACTCATTCACAAGAAGATGATTACAATGAGGCTCTGAAGTCCTTTTTACAATAAACAGGAATGCCAAAAACCCTAGACATCCAAAAACCTAACCCTAGGAGATGAAGTGCCAAAAGTCATGTGGGCCCTGTTTGGGTAAGTTAGTACATCAACTTCTTGGGGTCATAACTTTTGCATACGATCTCCATTTTAGGAGTATGATAGATCATTGGAAAGGTATCATTGAGGATATTCATTTTGGGGGCTCAATCATGCCTTTGTCAATAATTGAGAATCTCTATCACTAAAAGCATTCATTTAGTCCCTCAAAAGGGCCCTGAAAGTTAAAACTACTAAAAATAATAAATTGCCAAAATTGTCAGAAAACTGTTTTGAGCTAGTTGGAAGAGGTGGGTGGCCACCTATATCCACCTGGATCAGGGAAGGGTTTCTATACAAGATGATAAATGAGGTTGACAAGTGATTGAGTAAGTACTTGTGAAAAACTCCTTGCTTGGAGTAGAGAAAACCAATTTCCAATTTCCTATGGGAGGAGGAGAGTAACCTCTGTCCCTGACTATTGTGGAGAAAGAAGAAAGAATCTCTCGTAGAGAATCATGGTCTAGCTCGAGGGTGGCCAACGATAAATCTGTTAGGAGTGGTTGTGTCTATGGTTGGGAGGAAACTTGCACCCCTTTCAAAAATTGCTTCACATTTTCCAGTTCTGATAAGTATTTTAATACTCTGTGTAATACATTGGATGCGATGATTGAATTTTTGTGTTTATGGTTAAGTCTTGTAGTGTTTGAGAAGTTATTAGAAATGATTATTTTCTTCTGCAAACTATTGTATTTACTTGGTCTTCGATTTACCTCAATTTATATTCTAGAGAGTTATGGAATGTGAATCCTTAGGAGAGTCAGGGTAGGATGAATTAAAACATTCAAGTCCTATCGATCTTTTGAGTTTACCTTAGTGGGAATGTCAAATTAAACTCTATGGAAAAAAGGGCATTTCCTTTAGACTATCCACATATCTGGCCGAGGGCTCATTCCCATGTCCTTAACCCATTTGTTGCTAAAAGTATTAACACTTATCCTACAAGAATTTCCAAAGGACCCATATGACCAGGGTCTAGGAACCCTGTGCTAGTCCGAAAGGAGCTAGCCATTTTGGCTTTGGGACTTCAAAACTTATGACTCCACAATCCTAAAAAATAGTCGAAGGCCGAAGTCGAAAATATATGAGGGTCGTATATTTGGGGATCCAATGGAGACCTCCATCAATCATTAGATCAGACTTAGGAAGGGTAGCATTAAGTTCTTTGACGAAGTTCCATTTCGAGAGAATAGGAGTGGTCTAGCGTCGAAAATGTCGAATGTCGAAGTCACAAAGTTAATTGAGACCATTGAAAGTGGAGGGATGTGTGTCCATAGATCAATGACTATCCATAAGTTCAAGTTGGAAGTATAGGGACGCGTGATTTTTCCCAGAGCTCTGCAAGATGGAGTAAATCTTGTCTGTGAATGCTAGGTACATGTGGCGATAGATTGGGTGTGGTCTAGAGAGGAAGATGGAAGATACATGCCGAAACTCCCAAATTCTGAATTTCCTAAGTGATGTGGACCGTCGATCCTCGGATCCTTCGGGATCCCTCTAAGTTGTCTATCTAAGGAACCCCCCTCAATTTCCCAACCAACCAAGAATGCATCATGGAGAGAAATGTGGCCCCTACTTATCCCATGTCAAATTTTTTCTATTGAACTAGAGTCATTAGATGAGAGGCTACGTGGAAAGCGATCCTATATTCTAGAGACCTAGTACTCCGGAGGAACTTGGAAAAGAGTTTTCAAGGTGTGAAAACTCCCGAAGTCATGAATGAAGAAGTGAATCTCCACCATTGATAGGTAGAGGACATGTGGCGATAGATCCGATATTCTAGAGACTTGTCTCTTTGGGAAAGTCATGATGTGAGGAACTGGTAAGCTTCGAATCTCAGAGCCACGAACTAATGGGAACCATGGATCTATGGATATAGATGGACAAATATCAACAGTGAGATTTGAAAGAAGTGAGAATACTGTATGTCGGGGGCTCACATGGCTCATTGACATCATCTCGTGTGACGTGGACCCACAACTAATGTGCCACATGTCACCCAGATATGGACGTTTTATAGACCCCTTATGCCTATTAGACCATGACGCATGCCACCCCCTAATGAGGACACGTGTCACCCCTGTCCCTCGCCGCGTGTTAGATTTTGGTTCATGCCCGCTTGACCAACGTGGTTGGTGAGGTGTCTGGGACTCCGGTAGTCTAGATAAATTTGGGAGTTCAGAATATTTGGGCATAGTATGGTAAGGGGATTTTCAACGTTGATCACCGATCACCGAATGTCTAACATTCAACGAAGATCGTTGATTTCCGAAACACTGAAAATGTAGGACGTCAATCGCCAATTATCGAACGTCGAACACCAAAAAAGGGATGTTCAACACATAATGTTGAACGTTGATCGTCGAATGGCCAAGGCCACATGGCAAGATTTTGGGACTTCGATACACACTTCACAGGGTGGAAATAAACCATTCAGAGTAGTTCCAAGTAAGACTGATAACATGAAGAAAGAACCCTTGAAATTTTGGGGTTGTGGAGAGGAACATTTGTTGAAGGACTATCCACATAGGAAACATAGCAATAAGAGGGTCTACAATGTCCAAGAGACTACCACAATCAATGATGTGGCTAGGAGCATGCCACAAATTTAGGCAGCCTTGGATAATATATAATATGACAACCAAGATTCAGTGGTGGAGATGGAAGGTATGGTTGCCAACCATCCTGCTTCCATTTTAATTGAACCTAGTTCTAATTTGAGTTACGCTTCTCCTCAAACTGTTGAGAAATTTAAATTGCAACAAGTTAAACATGTTAAATCTTGGCTTGTACAACTAGCCACTGGAACCAAAAGAAAAGTAATAGAGGTCATACTAGCATGCCAATTCGTTATAAGTGGGTTTCCCACCCAAGCGAACCTAAACATACTTCCTTTAGGATCTTATGACTTGTTGATTGGCATGGACTGGTTGGTTGCCCACAAAACCAAGTTAGAATGTTACAGTAAAACTTTGGAGTGTGAAAATGAAGAAGGAAGAAGGGTAAACCTACAGGGGATTCAAAATCCTGTCTCAGTGAGACAAATATCAGCCTTCCAAGTGAAGAAGTATTGCAGAAAGAGATGTCCCTTGTATTCAATACAAGTAATAAAATATGTTGAGAATGACAAACCCAACCTAGAGAAGCATCCCATATTGAGAGAATATAAAGATGTATTCCCAGAAGAGGTGCCAGGTCTACCTCAAATAAGGGATATTGACTTTTCAATAGGACTTGTACCAAGAGCAGTGCCAATGTATAGAGCACACTATAGAATGAGTACACCAGAGCTAGTTGAGCTCAAACTACAGCTGAATGATATGTGGGACAAAGGATACATTCATCCTAGTGTGTCCCCATGGGGAGCACCAACGTTGTTTGTGAAAAATAAGGATGGCACACTCAGATTATGCATAGATTATAGACAACTCAGTAAGATGACCATCAAGAATAAGTATCCATTGCCAAGGATCGATGACTTGTTGGAACAATTAAGGGGTGCTACAATATTCTTTAAGATTGACTTGAGGTCTGGATACCATCAGGTCCGAATTAAATATGAAGACATCCACAAGACAACCTTTAGGACAAGATATGGTCACTATGAATCTGTGGTGGTGCCATTTGGGCTTACCAATACACCAACCACTTTTATGTGCTTAATGAATAATGTATTCAAAAATTTCTTGGATAGGTTTGTGTTGGTTTTCATTGATGATATCCTAATCTACTCCAAGAATAGGGAAGAACATGAAGAAAATGTCAAGCTAGTACTCCAAGTACTAAGAGAACATCAACACTATGCTAAGCTTAGTAAGTGTGACTTTTTCCAGAAACAAGTCCATTACTTAGGCCATGTTTTTTCTGAGGAAGGAGTGGCAGTTGATCCTGACAAGATTAAATCCATCATGGATTGGCATACCCCAAATGATGTATCTGATATCAGATCCTTTATGGTCCTAGTAGGATACTAAAGGAGGTTCATAAAGGGATTCTCCAAGATTGGTTTCCCAATCACCTCCCTTCATAAAAAGGGAATTAAATTCAGTTGGACATCAAAATGTGAAGAAGTATTTCAAGAGTTGAAGTACCTTCTAAACAATGTGCCTGTACTGAAGATTGCAGACCCAAACAAGGAATTCCTTGTGTGTACAGATGTCTGCAAGGAAGGGCTCGAAGGAGTCCTTATGCAAGAAGGACATGTGATTTGCTATGAATCCAAAAAATTGAATGAGCATGAAGTCAATTATGTGACCCACGATATGGAATTGGCTTCCATAGTGCATACTTTAAAAATGTGGAGGCATTACCTCTTAGGTATAATATTTTTACTTATGACAAACCATAGTGGGTTGAGGTATTTGTTTGACCAACCAAAACTCAATGTGAGACAAACTAGGTGGATGGCTCTCCTTAGCGAGTTTGATTTTGAAATCAAACATATCAAAGGAAAGGAGAATATGGTGGTTGATTTCCTTAGTATAAGTATGAAAGTGGTTCACTTGGCAGCTGTAAGCGGCAATGAATCAGACATCAAGTAGAGAGTCAAAAGTGCACAAGAAACATATGCATTTTTCAAGACTGTGAAATCATACCTAAATAAAGAGCCCACAGGGCTGAAGTATGACGGATATGAGATTCTCAATGGTGGACTTCTGACTTACAAGGGCAGATTGTATATTCCAAATTGTGACACCTTGAAGAGATTCATAATAAATGAACTACATAAAATACCATATATTGGGCACCCTGGTTATCAAAAAATGATGATGGCCACTAGGAAAATATTTTATCGGCCCAGACTGAAAAAGGACATAGCTGATTACTTAGCTAAGTGTCTAGAATGTTGGTAAGTCAAGGAAGAGCACCAATACCCAGGAGGGCTATTGAATCCCCTACCAATTCCTGAATGGAAATGGAAAACCATCTCCATGGATTTCATCATAGGATTACCAAGATTAATCAAACAAAATGACGCCATCATGGTAGTTGTGGAAAAACTGAGAAAGGTTGCTCACTTCATACCCATCAAGTCAACTTACAAGGAAATATATATTGCCATCATTTTCATGAAAGATATATTTAGGCTACATGGCATGCCTAAGGAAATTATATCCGACAGAGATACAAAATTTAATTCAAACTTTTGGAAATCTTTGTTTGTTGGTTTTGAAAAAAAATTGCTCTTTAGTACAACCTATCACCCTCAAATTGATGGGCAGTCAGAGAGGGTAAACCAAGTATTAGAAGACATGATGAGGATGCATGTAATGCATCAA
>SNQJ01S0019444.1:71023-95889 GCA_010110895.2 Picea sitchensis | reverse complement strand
ATGTTTTATCCTAAGTTCTTTTGGAATGACAAGTGACTTCCAAATGGAGAGGAACGCATGCTGATGGAATGCATGCAGTTTCATGGGTGACAAGTGTCGACTCAAGTGCATGCAGTTAAAAACTGCTGAATTGAGCCATGATGGGGGTTCCTCCTCCATTCCACCATCGACCGTTTGAACATGAGTCACGTCTAACCTCTATAAGATACCCTCGTGTAATTCTGAAACTGCGGAAAAGGTCTGTGTTGATTCCCAAGAAAGCTGGTACATTCCTTGCCTAAATAGTTTGAGCTTGTGTGTGGGATCTCTGTACACCTTGTGCAATCCCGAAACCAAAACCGTGAGTCTATTTCTTGATTGTTGAACCTATTTGGGAAACCCGTGTCTGTTTTCCTAGTTGGTTGTTGTGGCCACGCAGTGCTGGACTGCCCATGGCTTACTAGCCAGTGTGAGTTCGTGCTTAGCCTGTGTGTAACCTCTCTCCAGGTGAGGGAGGTGATTTTTATTGGAAGAGGCAGGTTGTTAGGCCCGTGAACAACTCTCTCCAGGTGAGAGAGTTTGTTGGGAAGTGGTTTCTTCCAGAGAGTGTCCAACACTAGCTTCGGGCTCTGAGACTTCCTGATCTGGCCTGTTGCTGAGACTTAGAGAGGGAGGTGTAGCAGCGATGGACTATACTTGTGAAGGTGTATACTCCCGGGTGGAACAGGCATGTGGGGAATGAGAGTCCGGGAGTAGTGGGCGTAAGATGGCATCCTGGGAAGAATCCTTCCAGTCATTTTGTGTTGTTTTCCCTGTAACCTCAGCCTAGCCTAGTATTCCTTACCTTGGGGTGGAGCTTAGTCCCAGCTTGGGGGTGACCCACTGCTGAGCTTGACGAGAAGCGTGGTCTAAGGATGGGAGGTTCGTGGAAGGCCTTCACGTGGTTGGTGGAATTACCATCGTTTCAAAGATAAGTACCAGATGATGTTTTAATTACATGTTGCATGTCTGTGTATTTATATTTATCATGTATTCTGCTGTGTATATGAATGAATGTTAATTCCATGGATTATTTATGTCAGCAGTAATTTTGTGCTGACTCTGAGTTTAAATGTGTTTAACCTGTTTTAAATGCATGTTATTAATTAAGCATAAAATGATGTTGTTTTGCAAAGTAGTGTCTGTTTGGCCAGTGGGTTGGATGACAGCCGATGGAGCATTACAGAATGGTATCAGATCCATGGTTTCAACGCTGAGCCTTGATGGGCCAGATAAGTGGTCTTGGACCGAATTTTTTTTTGAGAAGAAATTGTGTTGGGAGGGCCAATTTCAAACCCCAGAATGTTCCTGAGTGTCAAGTAGTCACTTGACCGTGTTACAAAGATTAGGAGGTTTAGCGATATTTTAGAATCCGTAGTCAGTGTGGTATATGGCCACCGGGAGAGAGAGAGAGAGAGTTAAATGCATGAGGTGTGGGAGCTGTAGGATCTATTCGGGAGGAAAGGAGAACCCTCACGACCGTCAGATCTGGAGAACGTGTGCAGGGATTAAAACCCTTTGGAGTTGCACAGGAACGTGGAAATTGCATTACACGAAATCTCGAAACGATCTACACCATAGATCGTAGGAGAGGAACTTGAACCATTGGATCATTTCGAAATTCGGGGATTGAAATGACAAGAGACTTGGAGCCGCTACATCGTGAACTCTCGGTTATCGAAAACCCAAAACCCCAAAATCCCGAAAACGTTGAAAGGATCTGTGCCATAGATCTGAGAGAGGTCTAACCATTAGATTTCACTTGGAAGGGACGTGGGCACATGGATGTGTACCATGTGCCAGCGGGTTGAGAAGAAAAGTGAGAGTGGTGGGACATGATGACATCATCGAGGGTGACGTGGACCCTCCTGAACATGCCACGTGCCGCCATGGTTAAGGTCGATATCTGTACTATGGGCACGAAGGGTAAGGAGATATAAATTTTGGAAGTTGGGGATTGAAGCGACAAGAGACTTGGAGTCACTGCTTCGTGAACTCCCGGGTACTGAAGACCTGAAAACCAAAGTGCTGAAATCCCGAAATCCCTACCTTGGTTGGCGAAAGCTGTGCTGTGGTCCTAGGGGGAGAGAGGTTGGAAGTTCGGGAGCCGGGAGTTGGAGAGGGAAGCGAGTGTGAGAACCCCCAGGGACCAAAACCCCGAAACCCAAAACCCTGAAGTCCCAAAGTCCCAAATTTTTTGAAGAAAAAAGAACCGTTGAGGATTGAACTGTTGGATCCTCATGGACCAAAACCCTGAAACCCAAAAGAAAGTATGAGAGTCTCGTGGACCGAGACCCTGAAACCAGAAGTCTAGAAATATGCAGAGCCAAACATAGCTCAAAAATATTAGTGGATTCAAAACGTTTTTATTATTCACATTGGTTTATGAATGTTGAAGTTTTATTAAGGGTTTAAGGCCTGACAAACTTTGGTTGACTACACGTTGTGTGTGCAGAGTTCAACGAGTGTCAGGACAGCCGAGTATAGAAATGGAAGAGGTACATATTGCCTCTGAATTAGAGGATGAAAGAGAAGGGAGGGATGTCAACCTGGGAGTCGAAGGATCGAACTCCAATGGGCATGGAAGAGAATTGGATAAGGAAGGACATATGATGAAACTCATCGAAATATTGTAGAAAGATGCCCAGGCTCGCCGACCTGATAGCCGAAAGCTCATGAAAGTCAAGGATAGGAAAGGTCAATTCAACTTAAGGATGTTGAAGAGTCTGGAAATAATAGAAAATAAATTGGAAAAGGAGAGTAACTCAAGCAAGACAGAGAGTCGTAGGACCCCTAAGAGGAAAAGAAGATCAAGGAGTGTCAGTAGACATCGTCGTCACTCCCCAAAGCATTCCAGTAGGGAAGCACACAATAGTTCAAGCCCATCTCCTACCAGAAAGCACTGAAGATATGGAGTGGATGAATTGAAAGCGGAGATGAATAAGACTAAGCCTCCTACATTTGATGGAGAACATAAGAAGGAGGAAGATGCTGAAACATGGTTGCTTGGCATGAGGAAATATTTCCAACTGCAGAATTATTCCTCTCATGCAGAAGGAAGAATTGTGATGTATCAACTAAAAGGAAAAGCATCCATGTGGTGGGATTAGTTTGTGCAGGTGCAACACATTAGAGAGAAAGATATCACTTGGAAGGAGTTCAAGAGGTATTTCGAGAAGAAATACCTGACTAAAAGATACTATGACAGAAAAATGAAGGAGTTCTTCGAAGTCAAGCTAGGCAGCATGACCATTGATGAATACGACCGAAGTTTCTTGGAACTACTGAAGTATGTTCCATTCATCGAGGATGAGGCTGTCAAGATTCAGAGGTATATGAGTGGACTTCCACCTGCCATTGGTGACAAGATTCAGTATGATGATCCTAGGACTATGGAAGAAACAATAAGAAGGGCTAAATTCTTATATGAACAACAAAGAGAAAATCCTACCTTTCAGAAGGCTTGGGATGACCAGAGGAATTTTAAGAAGGAACAGAGGCAGAAGGGAAACAAACCTCCCTTTTTCAGAAATAGTCCTCAAGGACATCTATCATTTAGAGAGCCGAGAACGGCTGAAGTGGGGGAACAAAGGAAGAGACAGACTGCCATTCAGTGTTGGGGTTGTAAAGGGAACCACAAATACAGAGATTGTCCGCATAAAAATGGCAAAGAAAGAACTGTCCATAATGTTCAACAAGATGAAACAATGGAGGACATGGGTAGTAGAATGCCAAGGATCTATGCAGCCCTCGACAACAAGCAAGTTGAATTTCAATCGAACATGATTGAAGTGGAAGGTATGATCAACAACCGACCATTTATTATTTTAATTGATTCAGGGGCTGGCCATAGTTATGTAGATCCTAGGGTGGTGGAAAGTTTGCATTTATCAAGAAGCAAACATGAAAAGTCTTGGTTAGTGCAGTTGGCTACAGGAACCAAGAGGAAAGTCACTGAGCTGGTTAAGTCTTGTCCTGTGGACATGAAAGGATTAAGCACTAAGGTTGAATTGAATATTCTGCCTTTAGGCTCTTATGACTGCTTAATTGGGATGGAATGGTTGGACCAGCACCATGCCCTTCTAGACTATCGTAATAAGAAGTTTACATGCCTAGATGAGGAAGGGAATTGAAAAATAGTCCAAGGGATTCCCAAAGTTGTGGTGGTTAGAGAAATCTCAGCAATGCAGCTGAAGAAGTGCTACAAAAAAGGTTGTCAATTATTTGCAGCCCGTGTGGAAGAAGCATCCAAATATGAAGTCCCAAATATTGGATACCATGAAGTACTTACAGAGTTTGAAGACATATTTCAGGAGGTACCTGGACTACCTCTGAAGAGAGACATCGATTTTTCTATAAATTTGATGCCTGGAGCAGCTCCAATGTCGAAAGTTCCTTATAGAATGAGTACGCCAGAGCTAAAAGAGTTACAATTGTAGCTTGAAGAGATTCTAAAGAAGGGGTACATTCACCCTAGCATGTCACCTTGGGGTGCCCCAGTCCTATTCGTGAAGAAGAAGGATGGAACATTGAGGCTGTGCATTAATTTCAGACAGTTGAACAAAGTAACTGTCAAGAACAAGTATCCTCTGCGGAGGATCGACGATCTTTTCGATCAGTTGAAAGGTGAAAAAATATTTTTGAAGATAGATCTCGGATCGGGATATCACCAGGTAAGAGTAAAGGATGAAGACATCAGCAAGATCACCTTTAGAACAAGGTATGGTCATTACGAGTTCACAGTGTTACCGTTTGGGCTGTCAAACACACCTGTTGTTTTTATGTGCTTGATGAATGGTGTATTCAGGGACTATCTAGAAAAGTTTGTCATAGTCTTCCTGGATGACATTTTGGTGTATTCCAAGTCAGAAGTAGAGCATGAACAACACCTGAGGATGGTGTTGCAAGTGTTGAGAGAACACCAGCGGTATGCCAAGTTGAGCAAATGATCGTTTTATCAAAGGCAGATCCATTACTTGGGGCACATTATTTCAGAAGAAGGGATCGGTGTGGATCTTGAGAAGGTTGAGGCCATCAGAGAATGGTCAGTGCCAAGGAATGTGGCATAAGTTAGATCGTTTATGGGTCTAGCGAGCTATTATAGAAGGTTTATAGCAGGGTTCTCAAGGATAGCTCACCCTATCACTTCCTTGCAAAGGAAGGAGAAAAAGTTTCAGTGGACTGAAGAGTGTGAGAAGAGTTTCCAGCGATTAAAGCAACTGTTAACCAGTGCTCCAATCTTGAGGATTGCAGATACAAATATGGATTTCGTGGTGTGCACAGATGCATGTAAGGAAGGGTTGGGAGGAGTTCTCAGCCATAATGGATTTGTAATCTGTTATGAGTCCAGGAAGCTGAAAGAGCATGAAAAGAATTATGCCACTCACGATTTGGAGTTGACAGCAATCATTCACGCTCTGAGGAAATGGAGACATTACCTCATGGGAAGGAGGTTTGAACTCAGAACATACCATAACAGTCTGAAATACTTTTTTGATCAACCAAACTTAGACGCTAGACAAAGTAGGTAGCTGGAATTTCTGCGTGAATACAACTTTGATATCAAGCATATCAAAGGGAAGGAAAACAAGGTGGTTGATGCACTCAACAGAAAGGTGCATGAATTACATGCTACAACCATTAGCATGTACATGATTGATATTAAAGATAGAATTTTGGAAGCTACAAATGCAGATTTGTAGTACAGAGACTTGGTAGAAAAGATACAACAGAGCAAGAGACCAAAGAAAGAGGGAAATTACATCTTTGGAGCCGATGGAATACTTTTGTATAAAAACATAGTGTATATACCCAATGTCCAGGAATTGAAACTTGTGATTCTAAAAGAAATGCATAACGTGACTTATGATGGACACCCTAGATATCAGAAGACTGTGGTAGTAGTCAAAAGCCATTACTTTTGGCTGGGTATGAAGAGAGAGATTGTTGAATACATCGCCAGATGTATGGAGTGCCAGAAAGTTAATGCTGAGCATAGGCACCCAATAGGGTTGCTGCAACCTTTGCCCATTCCTGAATGGAAGTGGGAAGTGGTGACCATGGATTTTATTATAGGATTGCCCAGAACAAGCAAGCAACACGATTCGATCATGGTTGTGGTGGACAAGATTACAAAAGATACCCATTTTATTCCACTGAAAACCACTCACAAGGCAACAGATGTTGCTGATATCTTCTTAAAAGAAGTGGCACGCTTGCACAGAATTCCTAAAATGATTGTGTCTGATAGGGACCCGAAATTCACCTTGAATTTATGGAAAGGACTGTTCAAAGGATTCAAAACGAATCTGAATTTTAGTACTGCGTATCATCCCGAGTCTGATGGACAGACAGAGAGGGTGAACAGAGTAATAGAGGACATGCTGAGAATGTATGTGATGGACAAACCATCAAGATGGGAAGACTACCTGCATTTGGTAGAATTCGCCTACAATAATGGCTATCATGCATCGTTGAAGATGAGCCCATTTGAAGCACTTTATGGAAGAAAGTTCAACACTCCAGTAAGCTGGGATAATCCAGCTGACAGAGCAGTAGTTGGGCCAGAGTTGCTCAAGGAGATGGAGGACCAAATGATAAAAATTAAATAGAATTTGAAAGTTGCTCAGGATAGGCAGAAAAGTTATGTTGATAAGAACAAAACCCACAGATAATTCAGAGTGGGTGATCATGTTTTCCTGAAAGTGAAAACTAACAGGATTTCCCTGAAGCTGGGAAGTTGCGCCAAGTTGGCAGCTAGATTTTGTGGGCCATTTGAAATCCTGGAAAGGATTGGGCCAGTTTCATATAAGCTTGCATTACCTGCATCTATTATTGTACATAATGTGTTTCATGTTTCATTGCTTAAGAAATATATACCTGATGCTAATCATGTTATCGATTGGAATGTGATTTAGGTGGAACCACAAGGTGTCCTACAAGTGCATCCTATGCGCATATTGGACAGGAAAAACAAACATCTCCAGAATCGACCTATAGGGCTTGTAAAGGTCCAATGGACCTGGTATGATCCTGAGGATGTGACATGGGAGCATGAAGATGTTATGCAGGAAGAGTACCCACACCTTTTTGAAAATTTTGAAAAGCTTGCAGATGTAGTGTAAAGTTGCATTGAGGACAATGTAGAAATAAGGGAAGGGGGATTGTAATGTCCCCAAGGCCGAGCCCTGTTGTAAATCATGTTTCTGAAATGAATTGTAATTATGTTTTATAGGTTGGTGATCCAAGTTTATATAAGCTGGTGGGCTTATGTGATTGTTAGGCCAGAGAGCCTAAGTGTTGAAGGCCAAGAGCCTTATTTTGTATATGTAATCATGCAGAACATTAATAAAAATATAAACATTGTTGTGTGCAGACCGACCACGATGAATGAGTGATGGGGGACTAAGCTTCCATAGAGTGGGCAAGGGATTAAGGGCCGGAAGGTGGGAAGAGGGGATAAGTGTTGAGCCTAGGGGCTTAAGTCCTTGGGAACAATATTTTAATATTATTCCAAAAATACCATGTGAAATATATGTTTTATCCTAAGTTCTTTTGGAATGACAAGTGACTTCCAAATGGAGAGGAATGCATGCTAATGGAACACATGTAGTTTCATGGGTGACAAGTTTCGAATCAATTGCATGTAGTTAAAAACTGCTGAATTGAGCCGTGATGGGGGTTCCTCCTCCATTCCACCGTCGAGCGTCTAAACGTGAGTCATGTCTGACCTCTGCAAGATACCCTCGTGCAATTCTAAAAAAAGGGAAAAGGTCTATGTTGATTCCTAAGGAAGCCGGTACATTCCATGCCTGAACAGTTTGAGCCTGTGCGTGGGATCTTTGTACACCTTGTGCAATCCAAAAACCAAAATTGTGAGTCTATTTCGTGATTGTTGAGCCTGTTTGGGAAGCCCGTGTCTGTTTTCCTAGTTGGCTATTGTGGCCACGCAGTGCTAGACTGCACATGGCTTACTGGCCAGTGTGAGTTCGTGCTTAGCCTGTGTTTAACCTCTCTCCAGGTGAGGGAGGTGATTGTTGTTGGAAGAGGCAGGTTGTCAGGCCTGTTAACAACTCTCTACAGGTGAGAGAGTTTGTTGGGAAGTGGTTTCTTCCAGAGAGTGTCCAACACTAGCTTCAGGCTCAGAGACTTCCTGATCTCAACTGTTGTCGAGACTCAGAGAGGGAGGTGTAGCACTGATGGACTGTGGTTGTGAAGGTGTATACTCCCAGGCGGAACATGCATGTGGGGAATGAGAGTCCGGGAGTAGTGGGCGTAAGATGGCATCCTGGGAAGAATCCTTCTAGTCATTCTATGTTGTTTTCCCTGTAACCTCAGCCTAGCCTAGGATTCCTTACCTTGGGGTGGAGCCTAGTCCCAGCTAGGGGGTGAACCACTATTGAGCTTGATGAGCAGCGTGGTCTAAGGCTGGGAGGTTCATGGAAGGCCTGCACGTGGTTGGTGGAATTACCACCGTTTCAAAGATAAGTACCAGACGATGTTTTAATTATGTTTTGCATGTCTGTGTATTTATATTTATCATGTATTCTACTGTGCATATGAATGAATGTTAATTCCATGGATTATTTATGTCAGCAATAATTTTGTGCTGACTTTGAGTTTAAATGTGTTTAACTTGTTTTAAATGCATGTTATTAATTAAGCATAAAATGATGTTGTTCTGCAAAGTAGCGTCTGCCCGGTCAATGGGTTGGATGACGGTCAGGGGAGCATTACAACAGACATGAAAAGGAATCCTAGAGAGTTCAAAGCAGGGGATCTTGTGTATCTCCGAGTTAGACCCATGAAAAGCTCTTTGAGGATGGGAGATTGTGCCAAGATGGCACCTCAATATTGTGGAACCTTTGAAGTTTTGGATAGAGTGGTACCAATACCATATCGGCTATCACTTCCTCCTATAGTGAAGGAACATAATGTTTTCCATTTTTCTTTATTAAAGAAGTATGTACATGATTCTAATCATATTATTGAATGATATATGATTCAGGTGGAACCCGAGGGAGAATTCCTGCTAGAACCTTGTCTTGTGCAATGGTTTTGTTCCTTATACCCGATTATCTTGACACTTAAGTGTTGTAGGACTACGAGAGATTTGATCGGGTGTTCCATGAAATTATTTACTTGACCTGGGGTCATGCTTGAAATCCATGAAATATCTGCTTCCCATTCCAATTATTGCTCTGTATGTCGTTTGACTATGTCATGCAAATCGACGAAATACTCTGGTGGAACAAACTCTAGTAGGTCAATGTTTTTCATCTCCTAATTGATTTTCTCCCAAATTTTCTTGCACTCTCCCCATATTTCCTATATCTTCTGCTGAGGTTCCTTGACCATACTTACCCAGTATTCAGCTTCCTTCCTGATTCGAGATATGCTTCTATCCATCAACACTCGGATGCCATGCTCTTCTGTGTCTTGGCCTTTCTGTACATCGTTGATGTAGTCGATCTGCACCAAGGCCCGATGTTCCTTTTCATACTATATTTTCATGTCTTTACAGGTTTCCATCCCCATGAGGGTAGCTTCTTGAAAATCGGTTATGCAAGCGGTGAATAGATGCATTTCATTTGTGAAATGTGCATATGTTTATCAGAACTCACTCTTCAGGAGTACTACGACCTATGTTGAATTCTGGTAATACTCCTCTTGATGGCGTAGATGGTCCAAATATTTCTTTATGGTGGATAATTATTTGTCATTCCCTTTTTATCTATCTAGCATGGCATCGATTATGGCCATCCATGCTCTGATTATATTATTCATCTTAGCATTTTCTTTGTCGAGCAACGTCTCTTATGTGGTGATGAGAAGTGTGCTATAGAGCGTGAGCCTCCTTTTCTTGGTTGTTCTTATCATCAAATATTTCCTTTTTCTATGATAAGTTTTCTCCTGTATACTGACGATCTCGTCTACTGGTTCAAGAATTTGTTGATCTCCATAGGTCAAAGTGTCGCCTAGGCTTCCTGCTGTATAGAGATGTTCTATGACTAGTTCTTGTGATTCCTTAGCAGGGTAGGTTTATGTATGATTTGGTGACTTGGCCTTATGCTGGTCCTTCTCTGTTGGTGGAATATTTTTCCTAGCTGGGGAGATAGGCAAAGAATCAACATTAGCCAGGAGTTCAATCATTGAGGTGTTGATTTCTGGTTTCTCCAGTTCTCCTTCTTTTTCACCAGTACCCAAGCCATTGTTGAAGCTTTAATTATGAGGTTGGATTCCCAATTGATTGAGGAAATCAGTGTCCATATTTCCCCTAGCCTCATGGTCTCCTTCCTGGGGTTTCAGGATCAAAACATCGGAAGCTGGAGCAGATGTTTCCCCTGGTTCTTCCTCTTCTGTGATTGCTACCAGGGTTATGCGTGAAACCTATGAACTTTCCTCATCATCATATATAGTAATTAAGTCTATGAGGGTAATAGAAACAACTATCCCACTTGACTCTCTTTCTATACTCCACTAAGTTGTAGTAGTCATCGATGATTTGGCCTGTGGTGACATGGAGTTGGGGTTTTGTTGGTCGGCGGTCTCCTCTGGTGTAATTGTCTTTGAGCCATTTATCTCTTCTCCGTGATTTCTTTTGTCGACCGAGGTAATCCTCAAGGGTTATATCAAAGGGTTAAGTGGGGGATATTATTTTAACCTTTGTATATCTCTTTGGGATTCCTCCAGCAATAACATTCCCCTCCTTCGTGCCTCTACTACTTCTACTGCTCTATTTTCTTCTCTTTCCCTCAGTGCTTCTTGAGCTGTCTATTCTATCGTTTAAACCTGATCATCCATAGTCATTACTTTGAACCTGGTCATATTCGGGTTGACCCTCCTATAGAGCACTTCCTCCCAGTTCTGAGCACCCTAAGTGAAAATCTCATCTTCAAAGCTATCATGAGCATATGTCCAACATGATGACACTTGCGATGCATGCTGAAGTACCAGGCCTTTTGGATCATGCTTGCGAGATCGACCTATGGGGAATCGATACTCAAGCTGGCTCAACCCCTCTTGTTTCGCATATGCAGTGTCTTTTACCATGTAAAAACCTATATGAAATCCATAGGGTATGAAAGATCTCTTCTTGTCCTTCAACAAAGTGGCATTATAGCCTTGCAGAATGGTTTGGCAAAAAAATTATCCCACAATGAGTCAGTTTGGGACATGAATGGGGAGTAATTTTGGCACACTAGTAGCCCCAAACACTATGATATAGGTGTTGGTTTATTCAAAATACCAGTGGCCTACTTTTGAAACCATCTTTTTGGCTGTTGTTGTAGTCCTTGGGAATTATTTTCTGAATATAATGAAATGTAATCGGGATATGACCTCATCACATATCAGGGAATAAAATCTATTGTACCTATTCTCCCACGGAATGCTAAAATAAACATACACATGTAACTCATCAACATCCCAGCTAAGATTCATGCCTGTGAAAATGTTCCTTGCGCAGATCATGTCCAATAGGTATGACACCATGTGAAAAGCTGGTGTTTCTCCATCCTTTGGTGTCTGGGCATGCAAGATGTTAGTGCTTAACTATTTGGAAATGATGGCTCCCCAGTTGAAGCTTCTCTCGGAGATCGCCACAGTATATGCCAGGGGAATCTATTCTTCCGAAAACTTGGATAAATATTTTTCCCCATATAATCAGCATATCAAATCCATTAGATAAATATACACCTCTCAGGTTTATCATGCCGTACTATCCATTGTTCCTATTTTTGAATTTATTATCTTATTTCCACCATGAGTCCATTAACCTACTAGTGTTATGGAACTCAAAAAATTTGACCAAAAACTCTGTATTTAGTCTTTCCTCTACATCTCTAAGATTGTAGTATTTTTGGACCTCTATTGAAAGATAAACACCAACACATTCACCATTTTTATTATTGACTATACATTTCATCGCGTCTTTGTGGTCAATTATCCATCCTAGAGTCTCGATGCAGGGAAAAACTAGGATTTGGCAGGCCACGCTATGCAGACATGATCACTGGATGTTTGGGAATACATGGTCATCCAACATCCTGACATCTGGGTCACTGTGTGGTACAAAATATGGGTAATCTTCCTCGTTGATCATGTTAAACATATATCCCCAATGCGGGATTAACACTTTAGATCTAGTGCTTGCCTTTGTGTCATCGAATGTCAAAGGATGGGCAAACTCCTTTTTGGTATATGTGAGGATAATTGGTTCCACCTTTGAGGAAAAATCAAGCTCTCTTGCAACGCCCAATGTAGGACCCTCAACGACCTCTTCTTCCTTCCTTTTGGGAGTTCTTGGTGAGTGCCTGGTTGTTGGATTTCTTGGAGGAATATTTCTTGCAGAAAATAAAAAATTATAGTGAGATGTCAGCCAATATCGATAAGAGTCATTGGCGCAATCACAAGTGCATAAATGATAAAGAGAATGCTTACCTCTTTCTTGTAAGAAATTCACCTAGTCTTATTGGTATTTAAAGTTAGAGAGAAATTTGTAACCTCCTCAATGATTTCTCTTGCTCCTTCGTCGACTTCGGGGAATAAGTGATTCGTGAACAAAATAACATGTTTGGGTATGACCTTGTAAATTTAAACAGAACATATACTTACCTTGTTGCATCAAGTCGTAAATTCAGGAGTGTAAATGCGATATGTGCAAATCTATTATAGAATTTGTATCATGCTTAAGATTAAATGAAACACAGGTTGGTGGCACAAGAGCGGGTTACTTCGTAGCTCATCGGTGAATTCAAATTTTGACTATTGGTAG
Source organism: Picea sitchensis (assembly GCA_010110895.2). NCBI lineage: Eukaryota > Viridiplantae > Streptophyta > Pinopsida > Pinales > Pinaceae > Picea > Picea sitchensis. Next base: position 83,096 of record SNQJ01S0019444.1, on the reverse strand, counting down.
GAATGCATGGTCGTGTTATAGGTTACATGAAAATTTAAATTATCCATCATTCTATCTCATCTCAGCCAAAGGTGTCCCATCGAATTACCAAGCCCTTTTCGAATTTACTAGCATAATCAAAATCAGGTGATATGGTGCATCAAAGATCAACTGGGGTTGCTAGTATTGGTGGGTGAAAGTTTGAACTAAGATGAGAAGATCAATATTATAGCGATCAACCGATAGTAAATGAGTGTATCGACATCGGCGGGTTGACCTTGTCATTGTTTCATTGGTGCATCTAGGAAAAGGTTCTGACGCCAACCAAAACCACCGCATAGTGCTAATGCGGGAATGCTGATAGGGATGTGAAGATATGACATGGGGGAAAAGACTGAGTCGTATGGACTAATTATGTAGCAAAGAAACATGGTTGTTGATTTTGACCTCTATGTGAGAGACATCCTTTTTTTTGCATTGGTGATTTTCTTTAGACACACAACCTTGACTACAACATCCTATCCTATCAATGTTGATGATGTATCAACAACTGGCAATCAACGATTTGCTGATGGTTAATGTGTTTCACTTTCGTTCTTTTGGATTTCATCGACTCCGAAAAATGTATTGGCAATCGGTGATCGGAGGTTCATTATGGTCTATGTTAGTGGTTTGTCTTTCGTATTTAGCCAATGTCGATGGTGTATCAGTGATTATCATTTTTATGTGGCCATTTTTCTACTCAGATTGTGTCAATACTGATAATAGGCACATGGCTCAAAATTTTAGTTGTGTATACTTAGTTAAAATGCCAATTTTTCTTAGAGAAAAGTTCAATTTGTTCAATAAATCCAAACCAAGCCGAATATGATCGATGAAAAAGCATAGTGAACATATAACCCCATTGATTCCTACACAACTAACTAAACTCAAAAAGACAAAGTGGTAACCAAAAAGAAAAAAACTTCACAAAACTTTTAGGGTGTGTTGAGTGCTCAACAAATGACAATTCTCCAAGCAAAACTAGAATCTCTGCTCCTTCCTTTGTATGTAGCCAGTGAAAATTGGTTGATAAACAAACTAGATTTATTCTATTCCTTTTCAACAAAACCTTTTCTATCAATGTGTACACAAGTTCCTGGGTTCAAAAATATGCATCCTCCTATGGGGTTTATTCTTTTCCACCCTCTTTCCTTTTAACCTCAATCCATGTCCTTTCTAGACAATATCTGGGTAAGGAATCCATTCTCGTGAGGCCTTTTAGCTATCATTCCTTTTATTATGGTGTTTCTCTGCTTCCAGCGGACGTCCATAGCCCCGACAGAGTCACCCCAATATCATAGACCTTGCTCTGCTACCAGGGAGTGTCCATAGCCTCGGTGGAGTTATCTGCATACCCTCTCGAACTTTGCACTCCCTTTAATATGTATCATTTTCTTCTAGAAAAAATGCCGAGAGTGAATCGGAGAGGAGGATATTTTTTTTTTGACAAGGTGAAAGTGTTAAGGTGGAGATTTTTCCTAGCTCCGTCCATAAGTACATGTGATTCTTTCCATATATCCATTTTTCCATTTAGCGTTACCAGGACACTAGGAAGATAGTTCATTTCTTCCCCAGGAAGTATGCTTTACAAAGATAAATATGTTTTTTGAAAATTTGTATTTTCCCAACATCCCTTATTTTGCATGTCAATGTACGTCAAGAGCATAGTTTGCTTCACGATATTTGTTAAATTAAATCATTGCTTTACAAAACACAACTTAATTAACATAAAATAATAAGCAAAAGAAAGAAAAGAAAAATCATTTGCAGTCAGTATTCCCTAAACCCACACACTTATCCTGATCAATACACATTCTAAAAAGAAACATAAATTCAAACAAAACATCAAAAGACGCATTTTTTTTTTTTAAGAAGTATTGTTTTAAGTCCTGGCCATTCACCGGGAGGGTGTCGGGTTCCCCCCTCATAGTTTTCAACCGTTATGTGCATGCCTCGATCTTATCAGCCACCTGAAAAGGTCCAAGCCATAAATTTTGGAACTTTGAGTGTTTTCCTTTGGACTCGTTTTCTTTGTCCCACTTCAAGACTAGGTCTCCTACTTCAAAAAAATTTCTCTGGCCTTATGTTTATCAAATCATATTTTAACTACTTGTTGATGAGCGGTGAACTTAAATATATCCTTTTCTCTTTCTTCATCCATCACGAGAAGGGTATCAATCCTTTGTTGTAGAGCAGATGAGAGCTGACCTCTTGATGCCTGGGCAAGCTATAAAAATGGAAGGTACAATCCGTTTGGAAGAATGGATTTTTTCCCATATACCAGAAATTATAGAGATTTTCCTATGGCTTCTTTAGGTGTTACTCTATCGACCTACATGGAATTATGAAGTAAATTATCTCGATTTCTTTGATTTTCCACAACTGTCTTTTTTAAAATTCTCACCAGGTTTTTATTAGTTTACTCTGCTACTCCATTCCCTTGCGGATAATTGTTTGCAGAATACCTTATTATGATCCTCTTATAAAGGGGAAATTATGTCAAGGGCGTGGAAGAAAAGTAGGCAGCATTTTCAAAAAAAGGACGGAGGGCATCTCGAACCTTGTTATTAGTTGTTGTTCTAAAATTGGATCACTACCTTTTCATTGATGTGTGTGAGAGGGATAGCCTCTTTCCACCTTGTGAAATAATCTGTTGCAGTCAATATATACTTATGTTGTTTCAAAGAATTGGGAGTAATTTCTCCTANTTATTAGTTGTTGTTCTAAAATTGGATCACTACCTTTTCATTGATGTGTGTGAGAGGGATAGCCTCTTTCCACCTTGTGAAATAATCTGTTGCAGTCAATATATACTTATGTTGTTTCAAAGAATTGGGAGTAATTTCTCCTATGATGTCTATTCCCCATTGCTCGAAAGGTATGGATATGGTCACCGACTGGAGTGGAATGGATGGACTCTTTTCCCTACTGATGCTCACTTGAAAAAATTTACGTTTCCTAGCATATGCATGAGCGTCCTTGAACAAAGTGGGCCAAAAACAACCAACCCTTAGTATTTTATGAGCCATGGTTTCTCCTGTGAAATTCCCACCTACTGGGTCATCATGGAGTTCTTTGAGTACCTTTTCTACATCATCTTGTTCAATACATCTAAGGAGTACTCCGTCATAGTTTACGCGGAAAAACACATAATTTATGAGGTGATATTGAGCATATTTTAACCTGAGGGCTCTCCTTTCTCTAGGGTTTAGATTTTGTGGAAAAGTTCCATGATGAAGGAAATAATACAGGTTTACATACCAGGATTCTTGCATGGGAGGTATGTATAAGGCTTTGTCGCACCATAATGACAATTCATTTTAGCATCCAGGGTCTTTTGCGTTAATCAAATCTTGGGCTTTAGTGGCCAGTTTACACAATCCTTGACCTTTAACTATTTTGGCAGGTTTTATGTCCAGATCAAATTATTGGACGAMTGTCATMAAATTTMCCCTTCTTTCTCCCATCTCCTATTGAGTGAACAGAGATCAGACCACTAGATGAGGTACTATGACTTYAGTGTGATTATTTAGGATGTAGTATCTAAAATGTTTGACTKCTTTATATACTGCGTAAGCCTGTTTGTCTATAGYAGGGTAGTTTAGTTCAACTCCTTGGAGGTTGGTGCTCATAAAGGATATTGGTGCTTCATTGTGTTCATCATCCTTTTGGGTAAGTATTGCARCCAAGGATTGGTTAGAAGCAAAGGTATAAAGAAAATAAYCCTTGCTAAAATCAGGGCTTCGCAGCACTGGTGCTTGAGATATTGCAGTTTTGATGTTATTAAAATCACATCTCCTTTCTTCATCCCATTTAAACTCTTCATCCTTGTGAATCATTTTTTGTAAAGGATTAATAGTTTYAGCGAAGTTRGGAGTAAATTTTCTCACAAAKTTGATTTTACTGAAGAAAGATTGCATGGTATTTTTACTATGAGGCAAGGGGAGTTGAGTTATCACTTTTATCTGCTCAGGGTYSATGCTAATTCCCCCTTGAGATATGATATGACCTAGTAGTTTTCCTTCCTCTACAYCAAAGATGGTTTTCTTAGGGTTCAATGATATTCCATACTTCCTACACCTTTCAAAAATATGAGTCAAATGTTGAATATGGTCTTCCTTGTTTTTTTATTATACTGTTACATCACCTAAATAGACTACCACACACTTGTTAATAAATCCCATACAAGATATTTCCATGGCCCTATGGAAGGTTTCTCCTGCGTTAATAAACCCAAAAGGCATGAGTTTATAAGAAAAGGTTACCCACTTGGTCTGGAAGCTAGTTTCAATCAATCATCTTCCGAAACTAGAACCTGGTTATACCTCCAGAAGCCATCTAGGAGGGAAAAAATTTCAGAGCCAAATACTGTCTATAGGAGTTTTTCCATGGGTGGGACTGGATAGTTATCCTTCTACAATTCTCTGTTAAGTTTTATGAGATCCACACATAAATGAATCTCCTTGGACTTCTTTCTGTCAGGCACCAGATTGGCTACCCATGGAAAGTGTCTTACCTAAAAGATAATCTTGGAATCTAATAATTTCTTCAACTATTGATACATCAAGGGTTCTAGAGATGGGTGGTACTTCCTAAGATTTTGTTGAAAGGTTTTTATTCTACATTTCAACGGGATCATATGATGAATAATGTGAGTATCATACGTTTTCAATTCTTGGCACGACCAAGCAAAGACATCTTGATATTCTTTAAATAATTTAAGATAATCCTTCTTGTCTTCTTTGGACACTATCTTTCCTAGGTTGAGATTTATTGGATTCTCAATGGTACCTAGGTTTATAGTTTCGTATATAGGGCATGGGATCCCTGTTTTTGCATTTTTCGTCCCTCTAAATATTTCCCTTAGGTCGAAAAGGTTCTCCAGATTGGCCACTCTTTTTGGTATTGTGTGAAACTTTCATTTGTCACCAGAGTGATTGGTTCCCTTCTTATGTTCGTGGAGATTCGATTCTATGAGTATTTCTTGGAATATTTCATAATCAATGGCCAAATCCTTAAAATTCTCCTGGTTAATCAAGAAATCTACAAAAAAAATTATCCCCTTCAAAGACTTTCTAGTTAGAAATGTTGTTAGGCACCGACGGTTTGTAGAGAAGTTCTACTGCAAACCTTGAGGCTTCATAGTCTTCTAAAGGAGATAATATTGACGTTGTGGTGGATAAATAATCAACAAGAGTATTTTTTGTCTTGGGAACAACGGTAATGTTGAAAGCCTCCAAATCATCTATTATCCTATGTACCTCTTGCTGGTAGTTTCTCAAGTGAGGTGAATTGCAATGGATAGTATTATTTACTTGTCTAATGATAATTTCAGAGTCTCCAAAAAATTCCAATTATTTGACGTTTAAGTTGATGGCCTTCTTTAGTCCTTGGACTAGAGCTTCGTATTCAACAGTGTTGTTAGTGCATTCAAATTCTAATCTGTAGGATAAGAAGTTTTTTTTCCCCTTTGGGTCAATGAGGATACATCCCGCTCCTGACCCTTCTTGCGATTTAGAACCATAAAAGTACATCGTCCAAATTTGTGGGGGGAAATTACTAACTTCTTCATGTCTATCTATTTTTTCACTTTCATCTTCCTTATCTGCTACTCCTAATGGAGAATCCTAATGGAGGATGCTTCCTTCTGTGGCTTCTAGTAAGTATACTTGAACAATCATTTCTGATTTTTGTGTGGGAGGTATGTCAGACACATGAGGGGTGAAATTACCGAAATCAAAATCATAGGAATAGTTTCCTAACACATGGAACTCTGTTGATGAGGGTTTATTTTGGGTCTCTAAATAAATGACTGTATGTTTGAGATATCTTTCCCTATCAATCTTGATCATGTTTGTATGTCCTTTTAATGGAAACCAAAGGTGATCCTAGTTGGTACTAAAGTATCCGTTTAATTTCTCGGACTAGTCTCGACTATGTAGTAGTCCATAGACCTCTGGGATGTATACTACGATTATGTCAATTACTTGAACAAATTTGGGGTGTGTAGGAATTATTATCATGCCATATTTAAGTTCCCAAATGACCTTTACTTGGGTCCTATCTAGTTGTATAATGTCTTAATCACTGTTAAGTGGGGTTGTGTTCAATTTCTTGTAGATTGACAATAGCATGACATTTGAAGACACCCCTGAATCGACTAGGAAATTATGTAGATTTATATTAAAAGATTCAAACACCAAGAGGAAAGGAGGAAAAAAAGGCCTTCCTCTTTTGTCTAAAGAGCGAGTATTCACACTTGGCTTATTTGTTGAATCTGTGGGAGATGGGACCTCACATTGATCAATGCTTATTATAGGGGTATCTATTGATTTTAAGGCTTGCAACAAAAAATACTTTTGTTGAGGGATCCTACACATGTCCATGATAGACACATTAGCCTTCAAGTCTTCTACCACATTGTAGTCTAGTTTAAGAGCTTCCCGTATCTGTATGTTTTTGGGAATTCCTTGGGGAGAAAATAATGGTTTGGGGTGATTGGTCATTAGTTTCCCTCTAGATAACTGAGTATAGCTAGAACTTCAGTGGGAGGTCCCTGCACTTCAGTGGCATCGTTGAAAGACATTAGGTGGTTGGAATCCCATCACAACATGGTTGTCTCTTTCGGTGGCTCTTGACTTTCTTGATCAATGGCATTTATTGCCAAGCTACTGGGTTGCTCGGTTAGATAGCATTCATCTAGGAATCGGTTAGCCATCGATTAGCCATCAAATGTCATGTTCCCTAAGTGGACGTTTAGGTTAGATGGGGGAGGTTCAACAACTTTGAAGGGTGTGTAATGTCCCCAACCACCAACAGGCCAGGAAACATCACTCCGTAAACATACTTTTTTCTCTAATGCCAATTTGTAATGCCCCCAACCACCCACAGGCCGAGAAACATCACAGAGCAAACATATTTTCTTCTCTGATACCATTTTGTAACATCCCCATCCATCAACCTCTGTCGGGTAATGCTAGCTAATCAACTGTATCTTTTCTACATTCCCTAACATAGACCAACATGCTGGGCCATGCCACCAAAATAAATTTCATGCTCTGATACCATTCTGTGACATCCCCAGCCTTAATCTACTAGGCTATGCCACACAAAGATACTTGTGGAAACATATTACTCATCCATATAAATATAGAAATGGCAATTATCATCTACATATATATAAACATATACATACAACATATTCTAATAATACATAGATTAATGTGGAAATAACAGTAAAATCATACATGTAATAATCATAGGAAAAACCCATAAATATAACAACATATACATGAAATACCCATCCATATAGAATCTACAAATACACAACAATTAAATGAATAGAGAAATGGGTACTTATCTTTTAATTGAAGTACACTAACTACATGCAGACCTTTCATGAACCTCCCAACCATAGACCACACTGCTCATCACTCTCAGCAGTGGGTCACCCCTGAGCTGGGACTAAAATCCACTGGGCAAGGGATCCCTAGGCTAGGCAAGGTCGGAAGGGAATTCACACAGTACAATAGGAAGGATTTCCTCCAAGGATCCACTTATGCCCACAACTCACATCCTCTCATTCCCCAAATGTTTTTCCCACCCCAAGAGTGTACACCTTCACTGTCACATAATCCATTGGCTACTACACCTCCCTTTCCTTAGGCTTCATAAACAGGCCAAATCAAGAATTGTTAGAGCTATGTAGCTGCTACTGGAATCCCTCTAGGAGAACTCACTTACTTAGCACACTCTCTCACCTGGAGAGAGTTGCTCACGGGGGAAATCACATAGGAGAACTCTCTTCCTCATCACACTCTCTCACCTAGAGAGAGTTTCTCATAGAATTGAAAACCTTCTTCTTCTATCCATAGGCTTGGAAACCTGCCTCTTCACTCCCACTTCTCAACACACAGCAAGGTGATGACAACAATAGAATCTAGACATGGGGAAACAATGAAACACAGTCAACCCACAGGGTATGGGTTTAGTAAGATATCAATTTGGGCTTGTTGTAGAGGTTTAGGATGGTTACAACTCAAAAATGGAAGATTGGTTGACTGCGTTCTTGCTCAGTACATGGGTGAATGGGGAAATGTTATAACCCTAAATTTCACCATACATGCTTACCTGGCATCAGGACAACTCATTACCCTTCATTGCCAAAACATCTGCTGAGAAACCTCTTTAAAAATCCTCTTGGGAAAAGGTACACGCGCCCTAACCCACTACTGCACGCGGGTGAATGCTGGCAGGCCTATTACAACCTGTGTTTACCTAACAAAAGCACAAAAACAGGAAATTTTCCGACGGGACAAAAATCTATGGGTCAGTTAACTGAAACTCCCGGCCATGCATGGCCGAGAGTTCGTCCAAAACCCCTACCCCTTCTTTTATAGGCTAGAAGGAGCTAGGGTTTTGGANCGGGTGAATGCTGGCAGGCCTATTACAACCTGTGTTTACCTAACAAAAGCACAAAAACAGGAAATTTTCCGACGGGACAAAAATCTATGGGTCAGTTAACTGAAACTCCCGGCCATGCATGGCCGAGAGTTCGTCCAAAACCCTAGCTCCTTCTAGCCTATAAAAGAAGGGGTAGGGGTACTATTTGGAGGAGGAAAAATATAGCAAAGAAACTCTGCCCATTTGCCAAATCCATTTGTCCCAACCCTTTAGCCTTTCCTCAAGCCTAAGGAGAATTAACACAAAGCAGTTGAAGGACAAAGAAGAGGAGGAGCCTAGGATCAAGATCAAGGAGCGGTGGCCGGTCTCGACTTTGATTGTAAGTTGATTCATTTTGAAAATAATAAAATAATACTTTTCCCGTCCCAATGCATGAGTTATGTATGATTTGTGCAATTTATGCTTAATTTCTAACCCTCTAGTAGAAAAATAGCATGCATGCATAGTGTTTTGTCTTGATTGCAGGTGAACTTTGGAAGGAGCAGTGTAAGTAAGAAGGCAAAGCGCAACAAAGGATCTACACCAAACATCAGTAAAAAGGTTAGTAGTTCCTTTCCATGTATGTATCTTGAAAAAGGGGTTTAAGTTTTGGGTGGTAGGTTAAAAGGTCGTTTCTTTAAGGTCAAAATCTGCATGCAAATCAGACCCTAGTTTGCTAGTCCGTAGGGTATTATTTCCCAACAACAGGAAACCCATGGCCATAATCCTTAGCATGGCAAGAATGGAGAGAGCGAACTCGTGAGGAAAAAAAATGGCAAGAATCCTTCATGCCCCCCCAAAATGATAGAATTTCCCACATAAATCTTCATGTGCCTAGGTTGGCACATGGCTCTCTTGGGAGCTTGTACCCCTCCACTTGGAGTTTGTTCCTCTCCCTCATGAAACTTAGGATAAATTAATATCCTCTTTACATCCCTTTAGAATAATAATTATATATTATTATCTTGGTTTTAAGCTCTTAATCTTATCCTCCCCTTTCCAGCCTCTCATCCCCTTTTCCCTTACCCAGGCTAGTGGAGCTTAGTCCCCCAAAATCTTTCTTTGTGGTCAATCTACAAGCAACGATGTTTTTATATTAATAATATGAATATTTACATGTACAAAATATGTTCCTGGCCTTTAACATCTAGGCTATCCCGCCTAATAAGCACATAAGCTTCCTTGCTTATAACACTTGGCTCACCAACCTACAAAACATGTTACAATTCATAGTTACCACTGGGGTTCGGCCTTGGGATATTACAATCCCCTCCCCTTATTTATGAACTGTCCTCGGTGCATTATATACCATGTATAATACAAAATTATTCAAAAATCTCCAAGCTTTTGCTATTGGAAGCATGTTATCCACCTGGTTCTCTACTTTCAAGAACCAATTTTGGTGTTCATACTGCAGCTGAAATTCAATTACTCTATTCCATAGAGTTTCTTCAGTAAATAATTCAGTTCATTGTTCCTTATTACATGCTTCAATTAAACCTTATTGCAAGCATCGACTGGTTGTAGATCCACAACGTTCCACCCAGCCTTAGATCTCATTGTTGATAAAATCTCAGCAGGGGCTATGAATCCACATACATAAACACTCTTCTCATACACCTATTCATTTAGATGTAATATTAGAACATACATGCAATATATATACAGGAAAATCTAATAAAATTATAACCTGTATACAAGATACACAACATACAATGGATAGATAATTGATACTTATATTTTGATTGAGAAGACCTTGCCCCCTGAGATGGGCTATGGCTCCATTAGAGAAATGGATTCCTAAGATAGCCACAATCCACAATCCATATCAACATGGTTGAGGCCAAGGAACCAAACCTCAACAACACTCCAACCAATGGTCTCTCATTCCCCACATGCCTGTACAACCCAAGGTAGTATGCATCTTCCTTCCAGGGCTCCAACATAGGCCAGACATGAAGTCTCAGAGCATTGTGGCTCCAGGAGTTCCAACTTCCCTCAAAGGTATCCAGGTACCCTCTAGGCCTCATACCAGGGAACCTATCCCCACACTTCTCCCTCCAGGGCTCCAACCTTCTCCAAGGAAACCCAAGGAGGAGAACTATACACACACCCAGATCCACTGGGGATCCACAGGGTAAGATTTGTTGTCTCCAATCAACATCTTCCCCAAGCTACTATTTGTAGTCAACTTTCCAACTTTAATCAATATCATCTCATCTGCGTCACCCACATGCAATTATCATGAGAGAACATAAAAGAATTCATTTAGGAACTCAAACTTAGTTCAAAAGGGAATTCAACTTTTTCCCCAAAACATGAGAATATATTTCATAATTCTTCTTTTTTGTTTCCATATTAGGAGTGAAGCCTTCCTTGTGGTTTTCCACAAGAACCAAATTTCATACCATTTTTCCTCCAATGCTTCCTCTTGCATACAACCAACAATTGTCAGTATTTCATGTACATCATAATTCAATTGTAATATGTACAAAACCATATGCAAGGATCTTAGAATTTCCTGCACCTAGAAATTCAATCATAATTACCAATCAATTTAATAAAATAGAATGACTCATCATTCTATGCATATGTATGTTCATAATTAATACCTGTAAGTTCATTACTTCTCTTTGTTTTGTTTTTTTGAACATAAAATTTTTCTGTAGTCAATGCTTATGTGACTACTTGACTTACAACTTTTCTGTTGCAATATCTAAAAACTCTTGAAATTTCTTTAACTTCATGAGTTAACAACATTATAGTTGTTAGTAACAATTATTTCCATGCAATAATATATATGCATGTACTTACAAAACACATTCAACAAATGCATTCAAGTATACAATTCTATCATTTACTATACGTGAGTGCAATTCTCAATGCATATTTATTCAATGCATCTTGCATTGAATTACATAATGCTCTTTATCTCAGTCATGTATCTCACCATCCATAAGTTGGAATTATGGGCAATGTCCTGACACATTCCCCACACACATCCTATTGTTTTCCTAATTAATTGGATTCCTTCCTTTTCGACCCGAACACTACACCAAGAATATAATTATGTGGTGTTCATTAGTGTTAGAAAAAAGGTTACAGTTCAAGTTTTATTTAAAGGTAGGAATATTTTAGTACCTATGTGGTTCATAGCCTTCCCATATCCAACCCTGTCCGGGTCTCATACATGACTAGATTTTATGACATTCATTCCTAAAACAAGTTCTTATCTTTTATTTCTTTGTTTATTACCTCATAACCAAATTAACATGACATTCTACTATGTCAGTGTGTGCATTAAAAAGTTAAAAAATATTTGATAACTATGACAGGCCTCTAGCCTTTACCACATCTAGTGGTATCTTATTCATGTTAATGCATTCAAATACTACCATCCCGTGTATCATAAAAATTCAATCGAGGAAAATTCTTATCTGAATTTCCCTTTGGAAATTATGCAACATAATTTCAAAAGAGAATACTTACTTGCATAGCTGCCATTACAAACTTGGTGTTACCTGATTAGCTGATGACAACATAATATTTCTTTCTTCTTTTATCAGACTTATAACCAACACTTCATCTTTCTATTGCTTCCTTCCATATG
>SNQJ01S0019444.1:46668-71013 GCA_010110895.2 Picea sitchensis | reverse complement strand
ACTGTCCTCGGTGCATTATATACCATGTATAATACAAAATTATTCAAAAATCTCCAAGCTTTTGCTATTGGAAGCATGTTATCCACCTGGTTCTCTACTTTCAAGAACCAATTTTGGTGTTCATACTGCAGCTGAAATTCAATTACTCTATTCCATAGAGTTTCTTCAGTAAATAATTCAGTTCATTGTTCCTTATTACATGCTTCAATTAAACCTTATTGCAAGCATCGACTGGTTGTAGATCCACAACGTTCCACCCAGCCTTAGATCTCATTGTTGATAAAATCTCAGCAGGGGCTATGAATCCACATACATAAACACTCTTCTCATACACCTATTCATTTAGATGTAATATTAGAACATACATGCAATATATATACAGGAAAATCTAATAAAATTATAACCTGTATACAAGATACACAACATACAATGGATAGATAATTGATACTTATATTTTGATTGAGAAGACCTTGCCCCCTGAGATGGGCTATGGCTCCATTAGAGAAATGGATTCCTAAGATAGCCACAATCCACAATCCATATCAACATGGTTGAGGCCAAGGAACCAAACCTCAACAACACTCCAACCAATGGTCTCTCATTCCCCACATGCCTGTACAACCCAAGGTAGTATGCATCTTCCTTCCAGGGCTCCAACATAGGCCAGACATGAAGTCTCAGAGCATTGTGGCTCCAGGAGTTCCAACTTCCCTCAAAGGTATCCAGGTACCCTCTAGGCCTCATACCAGGGAACCTATCCCCACACTTCTCCCTCCAGGGCTCCAACCTTCTCCAAGGAAACCCAAGGAGGAGAACTATACACACACCCAGATCCACTGGGGATCCACAGGGTAAGATTTGTTGTCTCCAATCAACATCTTCCCCAAGCTACTATTTGTAGTCAACTTTCCAACTTTAATCAATATCATCTCATCTGCGTCACCCACATGCAATTATCATGAGAGAACATAAAAGAATTCATTTAGGAACTCAAACTTAGTTCAAAAGGGAATTCAACTTTTTCCCCAAAACATGAGAATATATTTCATAATTCTTCTTTTTTGTTTCCATATTAGGAGTGAAGCCTTCCTTGTGGTTTTCCACAAGAACCAAATTTCATACCATTTTTCCTCCAATGCTTCCTCTTGCATACAACCAACAATTGTCAGTATTTCATGTACATCATAATTCAATTGTAATATGTACAAAACCATATGCAAGGATCTTAGAATTTCCTGCACCTAGAAATTCAATCATAATTACCAATCAATTTAATAAAATAGAATGACTCATCATTCTATGCATATGTATGTTCATAATTAATACCTGTAAGTTCATTACTTCTCTTTGTTTTGTTTTTTTGAACATAAAATTTTTCTGTAGTCAATGCTTATGTGACTACTTGACTTACAACTTTTCTGTTGCAATATCTAAAAACTCTTGAAATTTCTTTAACTTCATGAGTTAACAACATTATAGTTGTTAGTAACAATTATTTCCATGCAATAATATATATGCATGTACTTACAAAACACATTCAACAAATGCATTCAAGTATACAATTCTATCATTTACTATACGTGAGTGCAATTCTCAATGCATATTTATTCAATGCATCTTGCATTGAATTACATAATGCTCTTTATCTCAGTCATGTATCTCACCATCCATAAGTTGGAATTATGGGCAATGTCCTGACACATTCCCCACACACATCCTATTGTTTTCCTAATTAATTGGATTCCTTCCTTTTCGACCCGAACACTACACCAAGAATATAATTATGTGGTGTTCATTAGTGTTAGAAAAAAGGTTACAGTTCAAGTTTTATTTAAAGGTAGGAATATTTTAGTACCTATGTGGTTCATAGCCTTCCCATATCCAACCCTGTCCGGGTCTCATACATGACTAGATTTTATGACATTCATTCCTAAAACAAGTTCTTATCTTTTATTTCTTTGTTTATTACCTCATAACCAAATTAACATGACATTCTACTATGTCAGTGTGTGCATTAAAAAGTTAAAAAATATTTGATAACTATGACAGGCCTCTAGCCTTTACCACATCTAGTGGTATCTTATTCATGTTAATGCATTCAAATACTACCATCCCGTGTATCATAAAAATTCAATCGAGGAAAATTCTTATCTGAATTTCCCTTTGGAAATTATGCAACATAATTTCAAAAGAGAATACTTACTTGCATAGCTGCCATTACAAACTTGGTGTTACCTGATTAGCTGATGACAACATAATATTTCTTTCTTCTTTTATCAGACTTATAACCAACACTTCATCTTTCTATTGCTTCCTTCCATATGTAGAAACATCATCAACAACACTTTGAAAACATGCAAGCATTTTTTCTTTAGCCGTCCCAACAAGCCATAACATACTTGCTGCCACAAAAATTGTAGCAATTTCATTCTCCCTATAAAAATTTTCCTGGTTGATCCCAGAAGTCTTTAATTCTTCTCGGATCCTTGAATCTTCTTGTGATCTCATTTTAGCCATTGTACGTGATTATTTCTATCCTGAGCACTTTCTAGCCAATCACCCTTGCCTTCCCTTTGCATTTATAGCCAATACTCAGTTGATCCTTCAACTTTCATTTATTCCCTGGACCCTACTATCCTAACTCATATTTGGATGAATTATAATTTCAAACATGTTGTCTTATAGACTTAGAATATTTCAATATCTAGCTACTCTTCAGGACTGAACTTCTTTATCCCTTTCCTGACTGAATACTTTAGTACTTTAGGTTTTCTTGTACTCTTCTATTCTCTTTTCCAACCATCCTCAAACTTTACTTGCCTAGCCAATCTCTATCATACTGTAAGGATGCACATATGCCTCCTTTTCTATATGCATGGAATTAACTGAAAGTACTTCTTTTAACTTACCATCATAGCTTCAAGTGATACCTACAACCTCTTGGTTGTCATTCATGGCTCTATGTCACTTAAGATGGATTCTTGTCAGGCACCATCTCCTCTGTATTCAAGCCCATGCATAGAACCATTTTCTTCCTGGTTACTTTTTGTTTTCTCTTTAGAAATCATTTCACTTTTAAATTATTCTTGACTTGATATCTACCTCATGCATTCTTCTTCCATTATCTTAGGATGTTCATGGACTTGACTCCATCCAAGAGTCCTTCCTTGTGTACCATGCATACTGGCAACCACATATTATGCTAATATTAATTTTCAACATTCCATTATTAATTGGATTCCTCTGATCTAGCTCCTGCATGAATGAATTATAATTCCAGTCATGTTCTCTGATTAACCTTGGTTAGTTAATACCAACTTATTTCTTGAAGCAATTTGATTTATCCTTCTGACATGCATATTCAACTTTTGTCATGCCATATTTGATGACCTTCATGCCATGCTTCCATTGTGCATTATGATAGCAATAATGGAGGTCTTATCTCCAACTGCGGGACTGATCCTTGGAGATGTCACATCTTATCTCCAAACTCTTTCATATTCCATAAAACCTTCCTTCATTATTCCCATTCTTTGCATCTCCATATGACCTTATGGTTCATGCATTATCATGTATTGTAGATGGCTGAATACCTAGAATCCTCTTTCCAATAACTTTCCAATGATTTCCTCCTTGCTCAATTCATAATCCCAAGTAAAAAGTTATAACTATTTGCACAATGGTGATTTCTGGAAGGCAATATTTGTACAACTGTTTTTATTTCACATAGTCGAATTGGCTCTTGGATCCTATCTTCAGGTTTACATACCTTCTTTACTTATTTCAAAGCAGGTTTGTTCAATCATGGACCCCATGGGCTCTATATCTAAGCCCTTCTCTATTCTAAATTTTTTTTTATGGGCACTAGCCCTCTTTCTTTGGTCCCCAATCTCATGTGACCATCGGTTGTGACCAAGCGCTAGTCTGATAGGAGCTTATCTGGAGCTTCGGGACCTTGGGGCTCTGAAACTTCAAATGTTTCCCTTTCCGCATATCACAAACATCACAAAACATTGAACTGGAGAATTCATGAAGGATGGTGGATCTATGGTCCACATTCTTTGTTCATATATACGGTGGAAAAGAACTCCGGGACTCCGGGCTTCGGCGGTTTCCAAATAACATCACAAAAAATATCCCATAGTTTCGCATTGGCGATCTCACGAAGTAGGGTGGATCAACGGTCCTAGGCTTTCCAACATCCAATGACTGATATTTACTATGGAACTTTGGGCTTCGGGGTTTCCAGACTGTCCATACTCTCAATCTTTCTGGAATGGCAAGTCTCAAGACTGTTGCATCTATTTCCAAGTGTCGTTTCCCTATCAACGTTTGAGATTAAATCTGACCCTTCGGTCTTTGAGACTTTAGAGCTTTAGGTTTATGGGAATTTGAAGGATTTCACATCTACACACCCCAAAACTCTTGAACTGCGAATCTCTGAATACTTCCACGTCAGCCCCAGGATGTCATCACGTTACATTACTTCAGCGCTACGAAACTTCAGGGATTTCTTTATCACATTCCATCATGAACCATTTCTTTCAAAGTGTCAAGTCTCTGGACCTTGGGATCTGATGCCACGCACCCCCTATGACCATCAGGGGACCCACTAACCATGCTCAAGAAGAGTGCAATGTGGAGGAATACTAGAATCAAACACGTGGCCCAATATGACGGGTGACATGTGTCACATTCTAATTGGCGTTTCTATCTTCCAAAGGTTCTTAAATCGCTGACATGTGGAACACATCCCATGTGTCCACATCATCACTAGTGACGTCAGAAGTCCACGTCACTTTGAAAATTTGGGCTTCAAAAGATTTTACACTTCCACACTCCAATTCTCCCGAATGCCAAACTCCCAAACTTCTTTAATTTCCAAGGTCCACATGGTACAACTGTCAACAATTAAGGTGGTGGAGCGTGGCATGCTTAGGAAGGGTCCACATCACCATTGGCGATGTCATCATGCCATGCCACTTCTATTCTTCGGCTTTGGGACTTCGGGCTTCGAGACTTTTCACACTAGCACACTCCAATTCTCCTAAACGTCGAACTCTCGAACAAGATAATATTCTGACACATGTCCCTTTTGATGGACGACCCGGATCAACTCTGGACTTCAGGACTTCAGGAGTTTTCTCCTTAGCATACTTTTTTTCTCCTGAATTTTGAACTCTCGAATAAACTGGTCTACCGACACATGCCCCGTTTTGATGAATGGTTCGTATTAACTCTGGACTTCAATACTTCGGGTTTCAGGGGTTTTCACACTGGCATACTTTGTTTCTCCCAAACGTTGAACTCCCGAATTGTTGTGAGATCTACGGCTCACAATCTATTGTGTGAATATCTGACAACTGAGATCTATTTTTCATCATTGTGCCTTACCTCTTTCTCTTGGCTTGATCTAACGGTTTTGATCTGTCTTCGGCTGATCCAATGGTCAAGCACTTCTCCTTGGATCTTCAGTGTAGATCCACTCTGAAACTTCAAAGCTTCAACGTTTCTTCCCCTTTGGCTCTCTAACTCATCAAATTCGTCGAAGTTACGAAGTCCTAAGGACTATGGAGGTTAACTCGCATGCACCTTTTTCCAAATCTGACGGCTAGAAAACATTGGCCTTCCCCCGCACAGATCTTATGATCAAAATTCAAACCTTGTGGTTCCAAACCCATGGTTACTGTAGTCTCTTTTCTATGATGTATTTCTTGAACCTCTATACCTCCTTAGCTTCCAAACATGGCCAAGGGGTTCTCTTGGCACTCTGGGATGCTTTGAAATTCAAATTTTGTCCCTCTCGACAACAATTTTCTCTGATATTTTGATTCCATAACCACTTACACGGCCTAGTTTAGGATCAATGTCGAAAAATGGGCTCTGAACTTCAATTTTGTCCATTTCGACAACAATTCATTTCCAAAACTTTTTCTTCAACTTCCACTTTCCTGGCTCATCTAGGATCAGTGTTGAAACCATGGCTCTGATACCAATTTGTAACGTACCCAACCACCAAAAGGTCAGGTAACATCACTCTGTAAACACACTTTTCTCTCTGATACCAATTTGTAACGCCCCCAGCCACCCACAGGCCGGACACCGTCACATAGTAAACATCTATTTTTCTCTTATACCATTTTGTAAGATCTCCGACCATAAACCTCTGTTGGGTAACACTACCTAATCAACTATATCTTTTCTACATCCTTGACCATAGACCAACAGGTCAAGCCATGCCACCAAAAGAACTTTCATGCCCTGATACCATTCTGTGACAGTCTCAGTCTTAATCTACTAGGCTATGCCACACAAATATACTTGCGTAAACATAATACACATCCATATAAACATAGAAATGACAATTATCATATACCTATATATAAACATATACATATGACATATTCTTATAATACACAGATTAATGCAGAAATAACAGTAAAAGAATACATGCAGTAATCACAGGAAAAAACCATAAATATAACAACATATACAAGCAATACTCATCCATATAGCATGTACAAATACACAACATGTAAATGAACAGAGAAATGGGTACTTATATTTTAATTAAAGTACACCAACTACATGCAGACCTTCCACGAACCTCCCATCCATAGACCACACTACTCATCGCTCTCGGCAGTGGGTTACCCCTGAGCTAGGACTAAACTCCATCGGGAAAGGGATTCGTAGGCTAGGCAAGGTTGACATGGAATTCACAAAATACAACATGAAGTATTTCCTCGAAGGAGCCACTTATGCCCACAACTCACAGAATCTCATTCCCCACATGTATGTCCCACCCTAGGAGTGTACACCTTCATTGTCACAAAATCCATCGGTTTCTACATCTCCCTTTCCTTGGGATTCAACAATAGTTCAGATAAGGAATTATCAGATCTTTGTAGTTTCTACTGGACTCCCTCCAAGGGAACTCACTTCCTCAACACACTCTCTCACCTGGAGAGAGTTTCTCACAGGAGAAATCACACATGAGAATTCACACATGAGAACTCTTGTCCTCATCACACCCCCTCACCTGGAGAGAGTTTCTCACAGGCCTACCAACCTGCTTCTTCTATCCATGGGTCTGGAAACCCGTCTCTTCACTCTCGCTTCTCAACAGACGACAAGGTGATGACAATAATAGAAACTGGATGTGGGGAAATGGTGAAACAAATACAACCCATAGGGTATGGGTTCAATAAGATATCCATTCGGGCTTGTTGTATAGGTTCAGGATGGTTATGGTTCAACAATGATGTACTGGATGACTGCGTGTTTGCTCAGTGCATGGGTGAATGGGGAAACCCATGGCCAGAATCCTCAGCATGGCGAGAATGGAAAGAGCGAACTCATGAGGAAAAAAATTGGCAAGAATCCTTCATGCCCCCTCATAATGATGGAATTTCCCACATAAATATGCATGCGCCCAAGTTGAGACATGGCTCTCTTGGGAAGATTTTTCCTCTCCACTTGGAGTTCGTTCTCCCCTCGGAAAAATTAGGATAAATTAATATCCTCTTTACATCCTTTAGAATAATAATTATATATTATTCTCTTGGTTTTAAAATCTTAAGATATCCACCTTGCTTTCCACCCTCAGTGAGTAGGCTTAGTCCCCACATACTCTTTCATCGCCGAATTACGGTTTATCCTCTTGATGTTTTTATATTAATATTATGAATATTTACATATACAAATTAGGATCTGGCCTTTAACATCTAGGCTCTCGGCCTAATGGCACATAAGCTTCTTAGCTTATAATCAGTTGGCTCATCAACCTACAAAACATATTTACATTTCATAGATTTACCAGCAGGGGATTTGACCTTGGGATATTCCTGAGGTGGTTTTCTTTTAAAAAGGGTTTATAAGGTATTTATTTTGGTTTCCCCTCTCAACCTCCTTGCCTCATATCCCCAGTCTCATTGGAGATTTGTTTGATCATATGCTGGAGGTTTTCTAGATCCCCTCCTTCTTTATCAAGATCTTGTTCTGTTTGTTTCCCTAGAGGCCTTTATTGGCAAAGTCCCCTCTATTGGGTGGAGGTTGGGTTTCCTTTTTATTAATGAGATATGACCTTCTTTCCATCCTTTCATTTGGAATTCAATTGTTTTTTCCTCTTCAAAATTACTTCTCAGCTAGAGATGTTTTTGAAGCCCTTTTTACAAACATGAAAATTCTTGGGAGGAAACGTGTAACATATACTTCAATATGCAACTCCTGAGAAGAGTTTAGCCCTGGGTTGGAATTTGTTCAAAATGGTGGTAAACCTTTTTTTGAAATATTTAACCTTTTCTTTTGGAATCATAGTGGCTGAAAATTTCTAAATCACATTAAAAGCTTCTATAGTAGTTTCTTGAGCTCAAGTTTGTCAAAAAAATCCTTTTGAAACTTTTATCTAGCCGGTTATCAGACCAGGCTGGAGGTTAAAACCAAGTTGAAATTTGAATTTTCAAGGTGTAAGGAAAAATTATAGACACTACATCTTCATGTTGCACATTCATCAACCATATGGCTAATATGAACTTCTTAATATGGTCCTTAGGTAATCCAGATGTTTTGAGATTAGGTTAGGAGTCTAAATTTTTGGATGTCACAGGTAGGTTGCTCCATCCATCTTGGAATGCCCGGATCATATCTTTCTACAGCTAGTTTGATTATTGAGTTTGATTTCCCCTTTATTCATTTTTGTCGTTATTATCCTCCATGTCTTCATATTGGAACTTTGAGCAATCGGGATTAGACCCTTCCTCTTGATTCAAAATGATTCAGGAGTTAAAGAGTATTTACCAGCTGGTGTTTTGGGTATTGGATTAATGGGTTGTTCGATCTAAGTAAGGGAAAACTATATCAGGTCCTCTACCATTTGAACAAATACCTAGTCAGGGGTGTCAATAGTAGTCTTCTTACCTATTTTCTTCGATGAAAGAGTAGAGCTAAGATAAATGCTTGATTTTTGGGCTAATATCTTGTGATACTTTTGAACTTATTTAACTCCTCGTGGGAAGAGCATAAGGTATTTTTGGGTGAAAATATTCTTCCTCTTACGTGTTCAGTGAGTTATATCATAGGTACTCTCTATATAATGGGTGTCTCGAGGTGATTATCCATGCATGTGTATTGTTTTGAATCTATAGGCTATCTGGAATATATTATCAGAAATGTTATTAGCCATTCATTATTGAATACACCTTCTAACACCAATTCTTTTGAGGGCTAGACCAATGTCCATTTAACTCTGTGAAGGAGACAAGCCACCTAAGAGGACAGTGCTCATAGAGTGTTTGATGAGTGGTAGGTTCGCTCAGTTAACGTGAAGTCTGGCTAAGATTTATCGATGGGCTTTTAGTAGTGATTGTGGATATGTCTTTTCTGATAATCCCTTTCTTCATTCCAAGTATGTGGATTACGTTTTGGACAACTTTTCCCAACGTTTAAAACAAAAGGAAGATGAAAATCTAGACTAGATGATAGAGAGAAGCTAGCTATGTGTTTAGGGGAAAGGTTGGGTTTAAGATAACCTTTACCCTAGCATGGGGAGCCGAAGAATATCTAAACAACTTCAAACTAGCATTAATACCATTTTTTGATTAGTGGACATTCAACATTATCTGAGATATGATTCTGAGAATGGACATTCAACATTGTCTGAGATAACAGTTACAGAAAAGAAACATACATGTGACAAGAAGCTAGTGCAAGAAAAATAATTTCCAATGCTCTGTTATCAATCACAGGTTAACACAATCGATTTCTAGTCATCAATTAGAATAAAAGCACTGTTACAACATTATCCGATAACTTTAAATATAGGTATAGAAAATATTACTCAGCAAAGTGGAAAATGTCGAATACGAAGACGGATATAATCCTCCTTGGTCTAAACACATTCACGTCTTAAATGATAGAAGTGTCTTTGGTTCTAAACATAACTTTTTAATTAAAATTAACTTGCATATAAACAATTCTATAACAAAAAATTCAGAAAGAGTCTTTCTCTTCAAAACCATTGACCCCTTGTTCAAGGTTGATGCGCTTATTTATAACAAAAATTAACTAGTCTAAAAATAGCTACTAAAGTGGTGTTAAACTGAGAAAACACCATGTGGTGGATTTCATCTATTTGTTCTCTTTTTCTTATATAGTGGTTCTACTAGAGAGGATTGTTCTTCTCGTACTATGACCATTTGAAGAAGATATCTTCGCATGTGTTAGCATATGGAAATATGTGATGATCCATCGGGGCGGAGAAGACCTACTTTATCTCTATTGCCCATTCCTTATAACTGATTAGCTTGACACTTAAACATTGTAGGACTACGAGAGATTTTATCGGGTGTTCCATGAACTTCTTCACTTGACTTGGGGTCATGCTTGAAATCTGTGAAATCTCTGCTTCCCATTCCAAGTCTTTCTCTATATGTCATTTTACTATGTCATGCAAATCGATGAAATCCTCCAGTGGACCAAACTCTTGTAGGTCAATGTTTTTCATCTCCCAATTGATTTTTTCCCAAATTTTCTCCCACTCTCCCCATCTTTCCTATATATTCTACTGAGGTTCATGGACTATACTTACCGAGTATTCAACTGCTTTCCTGATTCGGGAGATGTTGTTATCCATCAACACTCGGATGGCATGCTATTTTGTGTATCGGCCTTTCTGTCTTCACTAATGTAGTCGATCTACTCCAAGGCTTGATGTTCCTTTTCATACCATATCTGCACATCTTTATAGTTTTCCAGCCCCATGAGGGTATCTTCTTGAAAATCATCTATGCAAGCAGTGAAGAGATGTCTTTTGTTTGGGAAATACGCATATGTTTCTCAGAACTCACTCTTCAGGAGTACTACTGCCTATGTTGAATTTTGGTAATACTCCACTTGATGGAGCATATGGTTCAGCTCTTTCTTCATGGTGGCTAATTCCTTTTCATCCATTTTTTCTTTGTCTAGCGTGGCATCGATTATGGCCATCCCTGCTCTGATTATCTTAGTCATCCTAGCATTTTTTGTGTCGAGCAACGTCTCTTCTGTGGTGATGAGAAGTTTTCTATCGAGCATGAGCCTCCTTTTCTTGGTTTTTATTCTAATCACAACTTTCCTTTTCCTATCATAAGAGATCACCTGTATATCGATGATCTCATCTACCGGTTCAGGAATCCGTTGATCTCCCTAGGTCAAAGAATTTCCTAGGCTTCCTTCCGTATAGAGATGTTCTATGACCAGTTCTTGTGATTCCTTAGCAGGGGAGGTTTTTGTATGCTCTAGTGACTTGGCCTCCTGCTGGTCCTCGTCGGCTAGTGGAGTCCTTGTCCTATATGTGGAGATAGGTGAAGAATTGACATTATCCAAGAGTTTGACCGTTGAGGTGTCGATTTATTGTTGCTCCACTTCTCTTTCTTGTTCACTAGTACCCAAGCCATCCTTGAAGCTATGATTTTGAGGTTGCTTTCCCAATTGATTGAGGAAATAAGTGTCCATATTTCCCCTAGCCTCATGGTCTCCTTCCTGGGGTTCCGAGATCAAAACATTGGAAGTTGGAGCAAATGTTTCCCCTTGCTCTTCCTCTTATGTGATTGGTACCAGGGTTATGCATGAAACCTCTGAACTTTCCTCATTGTCATATATGGTAATTAAGTCTATGAGGGAAGTAGGCACACCCATCCCACTTGACGCTCTTTCTATCCTTCACTGAGCTATAATAGTCACTGACAATCTAGCCTGTGGTGACATGGAGTTGGTGTTTTGTTGGTCGATGGTCTCCTCTAGTGGAATTGTCTCTGAGCCATTTAACTCTTCTCTGTGAAATCTTGCGTCGACCGGGGTAATCCTCAATGGTTCTATCAAAGGTTTAAGTGGGGGATCTTCTTCTAACCTTTGTATAGCTCTCTGGGATTCTTCTAGCAATATCATTACCCTCCTTCGTGCCTTTACTACTTCTACTACTATGTTTTCTTCTCTTACCCTGAGGGCTTCTTGAGTTATATGTTCTATCGTTTCAACATGTTCATCCATAGTCATTGCTTTGAACCTAGTCATATTTGGGTTGGCCCTCCTATAGATAAATTCCTCCCAATCCCGAGTGTCCTTGGTGAAAATCTCATATTCGAAGCTATCATGAGCATATGGCCAACATGATGACCCCTGCGACGCGTGCTGAAGTACCATGCCTTTTGGATCATGATTGTGAAATCGGCCTATGGGGAATCGATACTCAAGTTGGCTCAACCCCTCTTGTTTCACATGTGCAGTGGTTTTTACCATGTAAAACCCTTTATGAAAGCCATAGGGTATGAAAGATCTCTTCTTTTCCTTCACCAAAGTGGCATTATAGCCTTGCAAAATGGTCTGGTAACAAATTTCTCCCACAATGAGTCGGTCTAGGACATGAAAGGGGAGTATGATACATATTCAAGAGTGGAAATAAATGATTAATAGACTGAATACAATAAACACAGAGATATGAAGAACAACACAAATATCCAGTGAACAATATCTTCTATTGAATAAATGAGATAGGCTGAAACTACAAAACTGAAACACTTGCTCGAATGGTGGTAGTTATCGCTGAGAAGAGATGTGGATTCTACGCACATTCGTCTGAGTAGAATGATTAAAATGAGGCACCAAAGGACTTTTTGATATTACTCATGCATGCCAAAAACCTAGACATCCAAAAACCTAACCCTAGGAGGTGAAACGCCAAAAGTCATGTGGGCCCCTATGGGTAAGTTGGTACCTCAACTTCTCGAGGTCGTAACTTTTTCATACGAACTTCGTTTTAGGTGCATGATAGACTGTTGGAAAGGTCTTTCATAGAAATACAAATTTCTCCATCAAAATCTACTTTTTTCTACAGTTTGACTATGGCTAACCAAAAAAACATTGTTTAGGGATCCAAAACTTCCCTGGAAGTACAACAAGATGTACTGACATGAAAACATACAAAATAATCCTGTTGGATTAGATGAGAGGCCACCAGTATCCACCTGGAAGATGTGTATGGATTTAGACAACCCCAGAATTGTAGAACCCACAATTACAAAGAAGTACATAAGAACATGTTGAACTAAAAACAAACAAGAGGAGCTGATTGGAATAGGTGGGTGGCCACCAATATCCACCTGGATCAATCGACCCCCTTAGGAAGCAATGGTATCCATTGCGTTGAGTTCCCCCATCAGGTGAGGAAACTTCTGTTGGATTTTTCCTCAGGTGAGACACTTTCCTTGGTGTATTAGCTGAATGGCCTTGACAACCTGATAAAGTTGGATCCTCTGCTAGCGAGTGCCCTTGACTTGTGTGTCCACTATATGATCAGTGGATGCTTGCTCCATGCAGTCAAGGTTGAGCTCTATTGGTTTCAATTTTTCTGCGATCTCTAAGGTGTCCAATAATGGTGGAAAATATGTCCAAAGGAGGTCCACATTGAACATTGGATGCAAGCCAAGGAAGGGTGGAGTGTTGAGTTTAAAAGCATTGATATCCACAACCTTGGTGATAGTGTAATGCCCCTAGGGAAGTGGTTGAAACTTTCGATGGGGCCCTATGAGATGCTCCTTCTGCAAATGTAACCATACTTTTTCTCCAACCTGAAACTGGTGCGGTACCCTGTGTTGATCATGGCACTACTTGTACTTAGCATTGGATTTATGAAAAATCTCCTGGACATGTTGGCGGATGTGTTGAATCCACTCAATGAATTTGGTGGCTTTTTCGGTCTCAGACTGAACATGGGAAGAGTCTCTCTATGTGGTGGCAAGAGGTAGTACAACATCAATGGGACCTAAGGGTTAGAATCTCATCCCCACCTGAAATGGGATATGTTCGGTGGAGCTATGAAGAGCCTTGCTGTAACTATGCTAAAAATAGGGGAGACTCTCATCCCATGTATGTGGATTCTTAGAGTTTTACATGCGCAAGATGTGTACAATCATATGATTGAAGACCTCTTTTTGGTCGTATGTTTGTGGGTGGAAAGAAGTGGATTTAGTGAGCTTGGTGTCCAATAGTGACCATAGACTTGACCAAAATGTGTTGAGGAACCTTTTTTCATGGTTGGAGATGATAGTATATGGTATCATGAAATGGAACCACACTCATTCAAAGAATAGATTGGTAGTATCTTCCACTATGATATTCTTCTTGCAGGCTGTGAGGATGGCCATCTTCAAAATACGATCAATGACAACAAATATGTAGTCATTGCCTTGCTTGCTTGGTGGATTCGCAGGAGTAGGCATAGGGGTGTATAAGCCTTGCTTATTGATGGTTGGTTTGACAATGGGATAGGCAGTGAAAGATATTATATACTTGTTGGCATTCTGTTGAAGTTTTGGCCAATAAAAATGTTTCTGAAGAACGACCACAGTTTTCTCCACGCCAAAATGTCATGCCATCCGACTGTAGTCGGGTTCCCAAATCATCTTTGCATGCTCTCTTGTAGGAACACAGAGATATCCTAGATGGAATAATAGTCCATCCTGAATGTGAAAATAGGTGATATTTTCACATGTACCCAAGAGCTAATAGGTGGTGGTGAAGTCTATATCTTGTTGATAAAGTTGGGGCCACTCAGATGCCTCATGTCCATAGGAATGGAGCATAGTTGTGAGTGGAGCCACGGGAGGTTCACTGAGGTAGTCAACGACACAATTTGAGATACCTATCCTATACTTGATGTTGATATGGAACTGTTGCAGGTAGGTGGACCACTTCTGATGGCGGTCATTATGCAATTTCCCTTGTGTCTATATGAACTGCAGAGGATTGTGATCAATGTGGATGATCGTCTGCTTTCCTAGAATGTAATGTTTTCATTAATGACATGATTGTACAATGGAATACATTTCCTTGTCATAGCTGGGGCATTTTCGGATAGTATCTGAGAGTGTCTCACTATCTTATGCCACTGGATGACCGTGTTGAGTGAGAACTACACCTACAACATAATTAGATGCATCTATCTCAATATTGAATGGTTGTTGCAGATTGGGAAAGGAGAGTAATGGATTTGAGCACAACAGATGCTTCATATAATCAAATTCTCATTGTTGTTCCTTCCCCCAAATGAACTTTTCCCTACCACTGCCCTTGGTCACCTAGTTGAGGGCCCATGCAATATGGGAGAATCCCAACATGAATCGTCAGTAGAAATTGGCTAGTCCTAATAAGCTCCAAATATCGGTTAGTGTGGTTGGGGTTGGCCAATCACGGATGAATTGGTTCTTAGTTGGATCAACATGTACCCCATGCTCATCAACAATGTATCCCAAGTATTGGACCCTGTTCATGCCGAAAGAGCATTTTTCCAAGTTGGAATATAGCTTATGTTGCCGTAGAGTGCTCAAAACCTATTGAATATACCGCATATGCTCCTCCCAAGTTCTTCTGAAGATGATGATGTCATCTAAATATACCACCACAAAAGAGTTGGTGAAGGGTCTCAATACATCATCCATCAACCTCATGAAAGTGGATGGTGCATTTGTTAAGCCAAAGGGAATGAACAACCATTCAAAGAGACCTTATTTATATTTGAAGGTTGTCTTCCAGACATCAGTTGGTTCAATGGGAACCTGGTGCTAGCCAGAATTTAGGTCAATCTTGCTAAAGAAATTCCCCCCCTTGAGTTGGTCAAGAAGGTCATCAATCCTAGGAATTGGGTACCGGTTCCTCACTGTGATTTTGTTTAAGACTCTGTAATCAATGCAGAGTCACCAAGTCCCTTCCTTCTTCTGCACTAGTACAATCGGGCTTCCACAAGGGGATGAGATGGGTCTGATGTGACCATTTTGAAGAAGCTCTTGGATCTGAAACATGATTTTTTCATTTTCCATCAGTGATTGACGATAGACTGGCCCATTAGGTAAAGGTGCACCAGGGGTCGGATCAATTGGATGCTTGACTTGGCAGTCCATCGACACCCTGGTGGGTGATGAGAAGATGTCTCTATATTCATCCACGATCTCGCCCACTTGATTCTGCTACAAAGAGAGTCTTTGTGTAGAGGCCACAGATGTGGTAGCGACCTTCTTCCTACTTTGAGCACAGATCACAAAGAATACAATCTTCTCAGTCTATGAAATGACCTTACTGCACTGCTTAGAAGAGATTAAAGAAATATCGGTTGGAGGTGCTACCTCTCGCATCTTGTACAATTGTCTACCCAAAGTAATACTAACACTATGGGGTCTAGACTCATACACAACATGAAGCTTCCAAAAATATGGTTGTCCTAAAATAAAATCACAAACTTCAAGTGGAGAAATATCACACAATACCTCATCTTTGAAAGGATTGATGTTGTAGGGAAGACAACATTGTTACTTGACACAAAGATCTCTTCCTTGGTGAAGCCAAATGATGGTGTAAGGTTGTGGGTGAAGCTTTTTTGGCAGGTCTAGCTACTTGATGACCTCTATTGAAATCAATTTCTTCTGACTATCGCTATTAACAATGAAATGAAGTGGAAGCCCCTTTAACCACATCTATGAGTGAAAAAGGTATTCCCCTTCCTTTGGTTCTTTTGGTTCGCTTGGACGAAATTTGGTGGTAGCAACAGTGGAACTGGGTTCAACATCGATAATCCACCTCCCTCCTTTGGGGTTTGATTCATAATTCGAATCGAGCTCTAACTCAAAAGACTTAATCTCAGTCATGAGTGACTTCTTGGAGCAACATTATTCAGTGTTGTGCCAAAGGATTGTATGGTACTCACTCCATTTTCTTGTGTCCTCCTTCGTCTTCTCATTTCCCTTCTTATGTTGCAGCTTGGAGTGGTTGTCTTGAGAGTGGCCCTCTCTTCTCTATCCATTTTTGTGTGGGTTGGGGCCGCCTTTTCCCTACTTCGGCTGTGAGGAGTTTGCAGATCCAAAATCTCACCTCTTCTGCTTAAATTTCTGCTCGATCTTGACAACGTATCTATAAGCCATACCCAATGAGGCGATGTCAATAAAATCCATTTCTGTTTGAATGTATCTATGGAAACAACTATGATATTTGAGCACCAGATGCCACTCAGAGACTTTGATACCCAATTTGATGCGTAGGGTATGGAAAATATTGGTGAAATTTGGTACTCTTTGGTCCCTTTCTTGACGCAGGGTGGTCCATCTGGCGTACTGGTCCTTGTAGCTTCCAACAGGGTAGTAGTGTTCTTTAATGGCATCCTGGGAGGAATCCCATGTAGGGGAAACCAAAAATATTTCATATTCCTCTATGGACCTTTTCTCAGAGTAAGTGTCTCACTAGTCCTTAACATGGGGGATGACCTTAAGGAGTGAAAAAGTAATCTTTTCCCTATCAGAAAAATTGTGGACCGAAAAATACCCTACGAGAAGGTTCAAACATTTATCTACAACATTCGCATCTATGAGTCCTTCAATAATGGAATATAAAAGTTTACCTATACCTTGAAGGGGGTTGCATGGCCACTTGATCAAGATGCCTCTCCTGTGGGAAGCTGCTGAATGATCTATACAAAGTTGTCTATCATTTCATTCCTTTGTCACTCAAGGGATTCCTCGAGCAACATTTAAAAAGTATTTCATACTCCATCATCTTTATTTTTGTCTTGCATGGGTTTTTGTCGGGCTCGGTGTGGCCAATCTTACAACGACTCGATTGGTTCGAGTCCCAACTTCTTGTACCCAGATATTGTCGGGGACATGCACGAAGAAAAATAAATGAAGAGCATACCGTTGTGATACCACTGATCTAGATTTAGGAGCGGAACGAACTAATTAACAGACTGAATACAATAAACACAGAGATATGAAGAACAACATAGATATCCAGTGAACAATATCTTCTATTGAATAAATGAAATAGGTTGAAACTATAAAACTACAAAACTAAAACACTTGCTCGAATGGTGGTAGCTATCTCTGAGAAGAGATGTTGTTGCTACACTCATCCATCTGAGTAGAATGATTACAATGAGGTTCTAGAGGCCTTTTGATATTACTCATGAATTCCAAAATCCTAGACATCCAAAAACCTAACCCTAGGAGGTGAAACACCAAAAGTCATGTGGGCCCCTATGGGTAAGTTGGTACCTAAACTTCTTGGGGTTGTAAATTTTGCATACGACCTCTGTTTTAGGTGCATGATAGCCCATTGGAAAGGTCTTTCAGAGAGATACACATTCTGTCATCAAACTTTGACTATGTCTACAATTTTACTATGGCGAGCCAAAAAACACTGTTTAGGGCTCCAAACGGCCCTGGAAGTACAACAAGATGTGCTGACATGAAAAAATACAAAATAATCCAGTTGGATTAGGTGAGAGGCCACCAGTATCCACCTGGAAGATTTGTAGGGCTTCAGATAACCCTAGAAGTGTAGAACCCACAATTACAAAGAAGTATAGAAGAACGTGTTGAACTAAAAATGGACAAGAGGATCTAGTTGGAATAGGTGGGTGACCACCAATATCCACTTGGATCAGAGTAAGTGTGGCATGCCATTAGCCCTAAAAACTTTGATATAAGTGTTGGTTTCTTCAAAATACCAGTGGCCTACTTTTGAAACCATATTTTTGGCTACCGCTGTAAGCCTTGGGCATTTTTTTTCTGAATATAATGAAATCTACTCGGGCTATGAACTCATTGCATATCATGGCATAAACTCTCTTGTTCCTATTCTCCCATAGAATGATGAAATAAACATGCACGAGTAACTCAATAACATGACATCTCAGATTCATTCCTGCGAAAATGTTCCTTGCGCATATCACGTCCAATAGGTATGACGCCATGTGAAAAGTTGTCGTTTCTCCATCATTTGGTGTCTAGGCTTGCAAGATGTTAGTGCTTAACTATTTTGAAATGATGGATCCCCATTTGAAGATACACCCGGAGATCGCCACAGTATATGCCAAGGGCATCCATGCTTTCGAAAACTTGGAACAATATTTTTCCCCATATAATCAACATATCAAAGCCATTAGATAAATATATGACTCTCTGAGGTTTATCGTGTTGTACCAGTCATTGATCTTATTTGTGAATTTCTTGTCTTATTTCCACCATGAGGCCATTAACCTGCTAGTGTCATGGAACTCATAAAATTTGACCACAAACTCTGTATTTAGTCTTTCCTATGGGTCTCTGAGCTTGTATTTATTTTGGACCTCTGTTGAAAGAAAAACACCAACATATTCACCATTTTCATTATTGACTATACATTTCATCGCATTTGTGTGGTAAATTATCCATCCCAAGGTCTTGATGCAGGGAAAAACTGGGGTTCGACAAGCCACTGTATGCAGGCATGATAGTCGGATGTTTGTGAATACCTGGTTATCCAACATCTTGACATCTGGGTCACTGTGTGGTATAAAATCCGAGCAATATTCCTGGTTGATCCTATTAAACAGATCTCCCCAATGCAGGAGCACCACTTCAGGTCTAGTGCTTGCCTATGTGTCATCGAATGTTGGAGGATGGGAAAACTCATTTTTGGTAGATGTGTGTATAACCGGTTTCTCCTTTGAGGAAAAATCAAGATCTCTTGCAAAGCCCGTTGTAGACCCCTCACCGAACTTTTCTTCCTTCCTTTTGGGCGTTCTTGGTGAGCATCTGGTCGTTGGATTTCTTGGAGGAATTTTTCTTATGGAAAAGAAAAAATTCTAGTGAGCTTCTAACTAATCTCGACAAGAGTCATTGATGCAATCACAAGTGTAGAAATGATAAAGACAATGCTTACCTCTTTCTTGTAAGAAATTAACCTGGTCTTACTGGTATTCAAAGTCAATGAGTGATTCATAACATCCTCGATGCTTTCTCTTGCTCCTTCGTCGGATTCGGGGAATAAGCGATTCGTGAACAAAATAGCATGTTTGGGTATGACCTTGTAAATTTAAACAAAATGTATACTTACCTTGTCGCATCAAGTCGTAAATTCGAGAGTGTAAATGTGATATGTGCAAATCTATTACAGAATCTGCATCATGCTTAGGATTAAATGCAACATAGGAGAGGGTTACTTCCTAGCTCATCAATGAATTCAAATTTTGGCTACTGGTCGACACGCGGGGTCGTGTTATAGGTTACGCGAAAATTTAACTTATCCATCAAATCACAAATTTTCTCTCATCTCAGCAGAAGGTGTCCCATCGAATTACCTATCCATTTTCACATTTACTAGCATAATCAGAATCAATCGCAGATCAACCGAGGTTGTTGGTATCAATGATTGAAAGTTTGAACTTAGACGAGGAGATTAGTATTCTAGCGATTAGTCGATAGAAAATGAGTGTATCGACATCAGGGGGTCGAACTTGTCATTTTTTTGTTGGTGCATCTAGGAAAACATTTTGATGCTGACCAAAACATGGATTTTGAACTTGTCATTTTTGTTGATGTGGGAATGCTAACATGGATGTAAATATATGACAAGGGGGAAAAGAGTGAGTCGTACGGACTACTTACGCGACAAAGACACATGGTTGTTGATTTTGACCTCTACATGAGAGATGTCCTTTTTTTGGCATCGATGATTTTATTTAGACACACAACCTTGACTACAACATCCTATCATGTTGATGTCGATGATGTATTAGAAACCGATGATCGACGATTTGTTGATGGTTACTGTTTTACAGTTTTGTTCTTTCAGTTTCACCGAATTTGAAAAATGTGTCGGTGATCGGTGATCGAAGGTTTGTTATGGCCTATGTTAGTGGTATTCCTTTAATATTTCACTGTTGTTTAAGGTGTATCGACTATTATCACTTTTATGTGGCCATTTTACTGCTCAGATTGCATTGATACCAATTATAGGCGCATGGATCAAAATGTTATATGTGTATACTTAGTTAAAATGCCATTTTTTCTTACAGAAAAGTTGAATTTGTTCAATAACTCCAAACCAAGATGAATATGATCGATGAAAAAACATAATCAACATATAACCCCATTGATTCCTACACCACTGACTAAACTGAAAAATACAAAGTGGTACCCAAAAAGAAAAAACTTCAAAAAACTTTTAGGGTGTGTTGAGTACTCAACACATGGGAAATGGAGGATTCCATGAAACAAGCATATCCATTTTTGTTTACTTCTGTACATACAAAGCACATCGGCAGATAGAACATCGAGGGCGATGTTCCTTTAGGGGGGAGGGGATTGTAATACCCCTATTTCCCCTAGTTTGTAAATATAACTATAGCTGGCCAAGCGACTATGGCAGACTAAATATGTGTGAATGTTTGATTTGATGAACCTTTGTATAAAAGGGTCAATTTATGAATTTTTTGTTATTAATATAAATCAGATATGTGTTGTAGAACTGCTGGAAGGGGGGATTTTTCCAATATAGACCATGGATGTTATGAAAGAGGTGATGAGGGAAACCAAGAATGGTTGAGATGACCCTCACCAAACCAATACCTATTGGGTGTAATTTCTCAACAGTCCTATGACCCAAAAATGAATTACCAGTTAGGCTGGTAGTTGGAAGGCCATCCTCAAGAGTTAATGAGGAAATGGGGCAGGGTACCCATCTATAAGGCTTCCGGGATTGACCATGAATTGGGGATTCAGACCCACAAAACCTTGTTGAGGAAGGAAAGAAAGGAGGTAGTTTGAGAGACAGAGATGGATCGACAAGGAAGCTGAGTAGAGAGAAAAATATTTAGAAGAGAAGAGAAGCATGTTTTTGACTCTGGATTTGAGAGAAAATATGAGAAGAAAGCTCGTTTTGGCTGTGAGAATCCATGGGAAGGGTTTCTCTACAAGATGACATATGAGGCTGACAAGTGACTAAGAAATTACTCATGCAAACCTCCTTGCTTGGAGTAGAGAAAATCGGTTTCCAATTTCCCATGGGAGGAGGAGAGTAACCTCCATCCCTAACGGTTGTGGAGCAAGGAAAAATAATCTCTCTCAGAAAATCATGATCTAGCTTGGAGGTGGCCATGGGTAAATCCGTAAGGAGTGGCTATGCCTATGGTTGGGAGGAAACAAGAACCCCTTTCAACAGTCGCTTCACATTTTCCAGTTCTGATAAGTATTTTCATACTCTGTTTAATACATTGGATGCAATGATTGAATTTATGTGTTTATGGTTAAGTATTGCANGTGGCTATGCCTATGGTTGGGAGGAAACAAGAACCCCTTTCAACAGTCGCTTCACATTTTCCAGTTCTGATAAGTATTTTCATACTCTGTTTAATACATTGGATGCAATGATTGAATTTATGTGTTTATGGTTAAGTATTGCAATGTCTCATCAATTATTATAAATGCACATTTGCTTCTGTAAACTGTTGTATTTACTTGGTCTTTGATTTACCTCAGTTTAGCTACTAGAGAGTTTTGGAATGTGAATCTGCAGGAGAGTCGGGGTAGGATTAACTAAAACGTCTAAGTCCTACCTACCTTTTGAGTTTACCTTAGTGAGAATTTCAAGTTCAACTCTGTGGGAAAAAGGGTGTTTCCTTCAAACTATCCACCCATCTAACCGAGGGCTCATTCCCATGTCGTTAACCCATTTTCTTCTAAAAGGATTAGCACTTAGCCTACAAGAATTTCCAAAGGACCCATATGAATAGGGTCTGGGAACCCTACGCTAGTAAAAAAGGAGCTAGCCCTTTTGGCTTCGGGACTTTGGAACTTATGACTCCACAACCCTCGAAAAAAACTGAAGGTCGGAGTCGCATATATATGAGGGCTGTAGATCCAGGGATCTAGTGGAGACCTCCCTTAGCCATTAGATCGGACTTAGGAAGGGTAGCGTTAAGTGCTTCAACGAAGTTACACTTCGGGAGAATAGGAGTGGTCTAGCACTGAAACTCGTGAATGCAAAAGTCGTGAAGTTAATCAGGAATGTTGAAAGTGGAGGGATGTGTGTCCACAGATTAACGACTATCTGTAA
This sequence comes from Picea sitchensis, assembly GCA_010110895.2. NCBI lineage: Eukaryota > Viridiplantae > Streptophyta > Pinopsida > Pinales > Pinaceae > Picea > Picea sitchensis. The sequence goes on along the minus strand of SNQJ01S0019444.1, from coordinate 48,117 downwards.
GTTCGAGTATGCGATAGTATAGGGACACACAAGTTTCCTTGGAGATCTGCAAGATGGAGTAAATCCTGGCCGTGAATGCTAGGTACACGTGGAAATAGATCAGGCATGGTCTAAAGATGAAGATGGAAGATACATGATGAAACTCTCGAATGATGAATTTCCGAAATGACGTGGAATGTTGATCCTCGGATCCTTCATGATCCCTCTCAACCATCGATCTAATGAACCCCCCTCGGCTTCCCAACCAACCAGGAATGCGTCATGGAGTGACATGTGACCCATACATGTCCCTTGTTGTTGTTCGTTGAACTAGAGTCATTGGATGAGAGGCTACGTGGAAAGTGATCCTATAGTCCGGAGACCTGGTACTCCAGAGGAACTTGGCCAATATTTTTCAAGGTGTGAAAACTACGAAAATAGTGAACGATGAAGTGAATCTCCACCATTGATAGTTATAGGACACGTGGTGCTATATCTAAGAGTCCGGAGACTTGGCTCTTCAAGGAATTCTCTATGTGAGGAACTGGTAAGCTCTAAAGCCTAGAGCCGTGAAGTAATGAGAATCATGGATCTATGGATCTATGTGGACAAATATCAACTGTGAGATTTGAAAGAAGTGAGAAGACTGTATGTCGGGGGCTAACTTGGCTCACTGATGTCATCCCGGATGACGTGGACCCACAACTAAGGTGCCACGTGTCAACTAGATATGGCCGATTTATAGACGCCTTATGCCTATTAGAGCATGGAATGTGTCACCTCTTAATGAGGAGACGTGTCACCCCTGGTCCTCACTGCATTTCAGCTTATGGTTCATGCTCGCCTGAGAAACGTGGTTGGTGACATGTTCGGGACTCTGGTAGTCTAGATAACTTAAGGAGTTCAAAATATTTTGACATAGTATGGTAAATGGATGTTCAACGTCTATCATCGATCATCAAACGTTGAATGTTCAATGATGATCGTCGATTGTTGAAATGTCGAAAATGTAGGACGTTGATCACCGATTGTCGAACATCGAACGCCAAAAAAGGGATGTTTAATGCAAAAATTTGAACGCCAAATGACGATCACCGAATGGAAAAGGCCACATGGCGAGATTTCGGGACTTTAGGGAGTAAGAAAAGGGGCATTTAGCACCGAACCCCAAATACCCCAACTAATAACTCCTGGATAACTTCGGGAGGTGATAAGCTTAGATTTTAGTGTGGTGGCGATCATTAGAAAGCTCATGGTGAGCAGTAGCCAATGGAGAGCCCAGAATTAGGATTCAAGATAGTTAGGAAAAACAAAAATTTGATGCCCTATCCCTAGAAAGGGTATTTAGGGGTCAGGTATGTTACATCACTAGTGTCTAGTGATGGACATGCTTATCATGTCTTTCCTAAGTGACTAATGAACAAACTCACATGCTTGTCAAGTAATTTATAGGTACACAACAACAATCAT
>SNQJ01S0019444.1:35685-46618 GCA_010110895.2 Picea sitchensis | reverse complement strand
GGGTATTTAGGGGTCAGGTATGTTACATCACTAGTGTCTAGTGATGGACATGCTTATCATGTCTTTCCTAAGTGACTAATGAACAAACTCACATGCTTGTCAAGTAATTTATAGGTACACAACAACAATCATGTCATGTCTTTCTTGAATGACTTATGGGCACAATACACGATTTCCATGACAGAGGGGCTGATGGACAGAGTCATGGGGTCATGAGTTTCTTCGATAACTTGGAGGTAGAGGTGTCCAACCATGGATAAGGCCCGTGTTATCATCACACTTTTTATTGCATGAGTTGACGAGACTGAATATGGGAGGTGTATGACTTAAAGTCATCTTAATGTACTTCCAATATGAGTGTGGTAACCAAAACTCTGCAATAAACCTCTGTCTCACTTGAGCTAGAGTGAAGGCTTGACCTAGAATCCATGGCTCAATAGTATTCATGTACCATTTGAGAGCTCTACCTCTCAAAGTGGTCTGAAACTCAACTAACTTATTTTCATTCGAAGTTCCTCAAGACCTCCATATGACCTCGCATAGAAACTAGTGTTGCTCAACATCCTCATACCCTTTTCCCCAAAACACAAGGTATTGGGTAAGGGATCCTATAGTTTGTGTTTCCATTAATGAATTTGTATCCCCTACTAAAATAAACCCATGAGATCCTAGTTGCAATATGACGGTAGCATTCACCACACTTCCACTACTACTACTCACTAAACCTGCAAAACTCAAAGGACTAGGAATAACAGGAATTGTAGAAGGATTTATTGTAGCAATTACCATATTTTTTTATGATGTTGGGGAAACAGGTGGTTTGGGGATGGTACCTGTACCTATGGAACAAATTTATTTGATATAGGGGGTCTCATTCTCCTACAATGTTGCATTTACCTTCCGATGTAATCCAGTATCTTCTCGTGTTACAGGTTTTGATTCTCCTGCAACTCCCTTTGTGGTCGGGGATGACTATTCTTCCTCAGTGGTGGAATCTACCATTAATCCTTCATCTATCTCCTTTGAAAAATCTTCCTCTTGTCTGCTTCTTTCTGAATCTTCACCTCTCGTTCCCCTTCTATTTTTCAACCATTGACTGATGAATCTTCCTCGTCTTTGCAACTTATGGAAATTTTCAATCTTTTCTCTATCACCTCCATATGATCTAATCTCTTTCCGTAGTTGATCGGTCTTCTTTGTCATTGTCTTCATCCAGTTCTTACACCATTTCTCAACAATGGAATCCCTCCTTAGATATCATTCGTCTCTTTCACTCTTCTCTTGTATAACCCCCATATATCAAAGAAAACTTCTCGATATCTTAACTCATGAACCCTCCCAGGAATCACCTTCCCCATAACACATGTGTTTAAGCTTCCATATCAACTAAAGGAACAAACAACATTCCTTCTTCCACCAGAAAAACCTTGATCCACAGAGGTATTTACCGCAACATTATTCCACTGGATTCTTCTATGAATATAAATTCTACTTTCAATAAGGCTTGATTATTCTTTGCAATGAACTCGATAATGTAACCCTCCAAAGTAGTCTACACCCAAAATTCCATAGCTCCTGAGATCTGATGATCTAGCCGATGAAGATCCACTAGACCCTTGACAGTCTAGTTATATATATTTTTTATTTGATCTTGGTATTATGGGGCTTCTTGTAGCCAATCTAACCATTGAAATAAATCTTCAAGGAATTTAACCCAAAATATCTCATATTGGTCACTAGTCATCTCTGAATAGAAAACAATATCCTTCACAACCCTAAATCTCTTGTATCGCAACTCAAACCCTTGCCTTGTAAATGCATCACACTTCATTTCCCACTAGTTTTTAACATCATACTTGTAGATTCGATAAGCCATCCTCTAAAATCTCCCTTTAAATATCGGTCTTGGAAACATAACCATTTGTTGGTTCAAAAGCGAGACCAGGGTTCTCGGTAGTTACCAACAAAAGGTATCGTTGTAGTCTAGGAATGTTGGCATATTCAACCTTCTGCAAGGGAAGGAGGTCTCACCTGAAGCATAGATGAGAATTGTATGATTAAGTTATAAAGATAAAAACATTAGATCTACTTTTACCCTACTCAAATCCATATATTAACCATCAAAGTTAATTTGCGATAGTAGTCAAATATTAACAAGATAAGAAGAAGAAAATATGTAGCAAAAACATAGATCCATTCATAACATAGACAAATGACCATCAAAAAACATTTTAACGCCCTAAATCTCACCATTTCATTAACTTGCAATAGTATAAAGATGTCATACACTTAGATCTAACAGAGTACTTCCCAAAGTATGCACATATTCAATACATTGTCTCATGCAACAATATCTAACTTCCCATAACTTATTATAGACTCAAAACCTACTACATATGCAACATCGGTACCAACAAATAAAATTACAATATCTAGTCATGGCTATATTAACCAAATCCAGACCCAAGGAAACAATAATAGATAATTGCAAAAACAACAATGCCGACAAAAATAGTATCAACCTTTTCATTAACCCTTTTCCCATTACATTGCCCTTTTATTTATACTTTCACATCTTTGACAAAATCACTTGTATAAATCAAATCCACTCTTATTCACTTCCTGTATTCCTTTATTTTCTTCCCACGATATTGTGTCTTTTGTCATATTCTATACTTCCAGCTAGCACGCGATGCATTTGACTATTTCCACTACTTCTAGAATTCCAACTGACGCACGATGCTTTATCAAAACCGAGGCTTTATTAAAATGAAGGGCCCAACAATACTGGGGGAAATTATCCATCCCATTGAATAAGTTGTTTTCTGTCACCAGAATATCATTTGAACTCACAATGAGTGCTGGTACATTCGCTGTGAGGTTTTTCCCTCTTTTGGTCTGCGGTAACGACATGATGTTTTTTCGACTTTCTATAATGGATGAATCCCGCATAAGTTTTCTATATTAATACAAAAGTATAACTAATTAAAATTAATTCATTCACATGCATATCATACTAGATTTTCATATAAGTTTGAGAATAGTTCAAATTTATAGTATGCACAACAAAATTCATAAAAACTTGCAGAAGACGAATGAGGCCCAATATAAGGTTAAAAGGGTTTTATGCATTCATAATTTACCCCAATCTTCTATATTTAATGTTAAGTGGAAGAAAACTTGTGTTTACGTGGAGAATTGCATCCTCCTTAATGCTCTCGAAAGGACACATATACTCCAAACTTGTGTATTGAGTGCATGCTGATCGAGAGGTTCAACTTGAAAATTTTCCTTGATAGTACTATCAGAAGGAGTCATCAAGATGTTCCATTAGAATATTTCAAATCCTTCATTTCCTTCATGTCCTCCGATGGATATTCCTAAGGAATATTCATTTTTGTATTGGGAATCATGCTAAGGAAGAGGTTATACATCTGCTTGTGTTATTCATGTGCTACTTAAAGTGCATAAAATTCTTGTCTAGTTCAACACTTCAACACTTCACATTAGCCTTATCAGAGTGCACCATGGGGGAGAAAAATATGATGAAAATAGAAGGGTTCTCGATAGTGCTATAGGAGAGGAGAATGGGTCACAATTAGTTCTTGTTTCGATGGGGAGGTATCCCTAGAGAATATTTATACCTCGAAGATCATGCTCATATGAAAAATCCTTACTCACAGGGAGTTTAAAACGATTGGATAAGAATAATTAATCAACAAATTGTTGTTCACCGCATAATGTTAGTGGTTATGTGAGGGACCCACTCCTACGTGTACACCTCTCATCACGTACACCAGTTCCTAGGGACCAGTGGCAATTCGACACGAAGACACATGGTTAACATTTCATGACATAGTAAAGTCATTGTGCATTGGGACAAGTCCAACAGAGAGGCCCCATTAGAGTTGATAACATGCATAAGGTGTGAACCTTTCTGATGAAGAAGACTCCGATAGAACGAGGATTCAATATCCTATCAGGATGAGCTATCGAAGAGGGATTTGGAATTGCACGTTGGTTCACTTCGAGAAGTAATTTTTTGATGAAGAGAGATATGATAGCCCTTGGGCATGGTCACATGGGTGAAGACTTGTGTTAGGACCTAAAAAGGACTCGTAGTTCATTCATTGAGAAAGAAGGCTAACACATATAGTGTGAAAACTCACAAGATCTTTGATTATCTTAGGTGCTCTTGGGTTGGGCTTGGGATTGCATATAGAGAGTGGTATTTTCATGTATCAATATCAAATAAAGTTAGTAGTGATCAAATCCCTTGCTTAAATTTTGAGAGGGTGAACCCACTGAAATCCTTTAGGGCATATAATTTTAGTGGGTAGTTGTGGGGGCACAACACATCCTCGTGTAATTTTGTTTAACTTTTCCATTTTGTAATGGGACCCCGATCTTTGTCTTTGTATTTATCAAGTTGTCTTTGGTAATATTTCCCTTTAGGTCATATTATATCTATGACATATTCTTCTTGAGCAAAAGGGAGATCATTTGGGTAAAAATAATAGATTTTAACCTTGTACAATATTTTACTGCAAACTGATTTTCAATAAAAGAACAAAAAAGATACAATGGAAAATATACACATTACATAGAGATTTTTCCCCTAGAAACCCAAACCGTGAAAACCAACATATTCTATATTCATTCACATCATACATTGTTTACAATAAAATATACATATATGAGCCAACATAATCCAAAACCCTAATCCAATGACCTAGATTAGTCAACAACCCTAATTCCTTGACCGAAAAATTGAAAACCATTGGCGAAAAACCATGTGCCGAAAAACCACCCATAAATGGACACGGAAATCGAGGAATTTGTTTTTTTGGTTTCTCCACCCCCCTGTGCAACATAGAAACTATTTATAGTCTTGCAAATAATATAACACATATCCAACATTCTCCCACTTGTTGTTTTTTTTCATACAGGGGGTTACAAGGTTACATAGTTAACAATCCAGGGCAATAATGCCCATAGATCCTCTTCACCAAGAGAAATTCTCAGTGCTCACATATTTTGTTAATGAATCTGCAACATTCTTCAAAGTATCCACCTTCATCAACAACACCTTCTTTTCTTCAACCATGTCTCTCACAAAGTGATATTGAACATCAATATGCTTTGTCTTTGAATGATAAGTCAGGTTCTTCACTAGAAAAATTGCACTCTGACTGTCACAATCTATCCTTACAGCTTGTTGTACCAACCCAATACCTGAACACAATCTTTGCAACCATATTGTTTCCTTTCTTGCATGAGTGCCTACCATGTATTCAACTTCTGTAGTTGAAAGTACCACTACATACTATCTTTTGCTCATCTAATTCATTTCTCCTCCAAACATGTTAAATGCACACCCGCTTGTAGATCTCCTACGATCTAGATCTCCAACGCAGTCTGCATCCACAGAGCCATGTATGTTCAACACTCTGTCCAATCCTGGTTTTCCTTGGTAACACAATCCATAGCTAGCAGTTCCATGCAAATACCTGAAAACCCTTTTTATTGTTGTCCAATGCTCCTTCCCTAGTTTTGACATATACCTGCTCAAAACTCCCACTGCATGTGTAATTCCCAGTCTAGTACAAACCATTTCATACATCAAACTACCAACCACACTAGCATATGGAACACGAGGCATGYACTCCTCCTCTTCTTRTGTCTTRGGACATTGATCCAGATATAAATTTACACTTACACGAATAGGGACCCTGACCATTTTACATTCATGCATATTAAACCTATGCAATATTGTCTCAACATATTTTCTCTGATTTAACCATATTTTCCTGTTTTTCCGATCTCTTCTAATTTCCATGCCCAAAATGAAAGTTATAGCACCAAGATCCTTCATGTCAAATTTAGAGGACAACTAAAATTTTACATCTTTGATAATCTCCTTGTTGTTTCCTATCAACAACATGTCATCCACATATAAGACCAAATGAATCAAATGATCACCAATTAATTTAAAATACACACAATGATCCTCTTTTCTTCTCGTGAAGCCAAGTCCTAGCATATAAGTATCAAATTTTTTATACCACATCCTTGGTGATTGTTTTAAACCATACAAGAACTTTTTTAGCTTGCATATCGACTCCTTCTTCCCCTTCACAACAAATCCTTCTGATTGCTTCATATAGATCTCTTCTTCCAGATCTCCATGTAGGAATGTTGTCTTCACATCCATCTGTTATACTTCAAAATCAAATGCAACAACAACATATAACATAAATCTAATAGAAGTTAACTTGGCCACAAGAGAAAAAATCTCACCAAAATAAATTCCCTCAACCTGGGAATAACTCTTTGCTACTAATCGAGCTTTGTATTTCTCCACTTTTCCTTCTTCATTCAACTTCTTTTTAAATACCCATTTTCTACCAATGGGGTTTCTTCTAGTCGACAACTCCACTAGATCCCAAGCCTCATTTTTATCCAAGGCTACCATTTCTTCAACTATGGCCTTTTTCCAGATTTTTGCATCCTCTGAATCCACTGCCTCCCTAACAATTCTAGAATCATCATCAGTAATAGACAAAGAATTTTTTTAATGGAAATTAGATGGAGTATACCTTTCTGGTAGCCTTTTTTTTCCACACCGATCTCCTCAATACCGGAGTATGAGGATCTTCTTCTTCTAATTCTTGTTCTTTTGTAGAGTCTGATTCCTCATCCTTTGGCTCAAAATCTATTTTCTCTAGTTCTTCCTTACTTGGTAGGACTTCATGTTTGAAAACATCCTTCATTTCTCTAAATACCGTGTCTTGGATATACACAACCTTATTAGTTTTTGGGTTCCAAATTTTATAACCTTTGAGACCATCTTTATACCCAATAAATATACACTTTTCAACCTTCTTATCTAGCTTACTCTTATTTTCCTTTGGAACATGAACATAGGCCTCACAACCAAATACCTTGAGATGTGTGAGAGAAGGTTTCTTACCAATCCATACCTCTTGTGGAGTCTTGTCATCCAGTTTTTATGAGGGTGATATGTTGACCAGGTAACATGCAGTACCCATTGTCTCTGCCCAGAATTTTGTCCCTAACTCGACACTACTGAGCATGCACCTTGATTTTTCCATCACCATCATATTCATCCTTTATGCAATTCCATTCTTCTGAGGTGTATATGGAGTAGTATTATGCCTTGTTATATCACACTTATTACATAATTTTACAAATTCATTCCCGCATAATTCTCCACCATTATCTGTCCTCAACACATTAATTATTTTCTCTGTTTGATTCTCAACAAGAGCCTTAAACTATTTAAACCTATCAAAGACTTCAAATTTATTCTTAAGGAAATATATCCAAGTATTCCTTGAGAAGTCATCTATAAATGGGACATAGTACACAAATTTTCCCAATGATGGAACCGACACAGGTCCAAACAGATCATTGTGCACTAGTTGTAAAATTCATTCTGCCCTCATTACACCAGAGGGGAATCTTACCCAATTTGGCTTCCCATATACACAATGTTCACATAAATCAAAATCCAAAGAGCAGTTAGACATGCCTTCAACCATACCTTTACCATGTAGTAGTCAAAGATCCTTCTCTTCAATATGCCCCGATATTTTATGCCACATCATAACCTTTTCTCTAGAGACTATAGGATTTTTTTCTTCTTCTGCTCCAATATCAGGAACAATGGAAATATTACACCCATAACTAATATTTCTTCCTTGTATATTATACAGATTTCCAATCTAAAATCCCTTCAGCAACACCATTGCACCTCGAACCATCCTGCAGGTTTCTTTTTCAAATACTGATTTTACCCTTGCATCGCCCATTTTCGTTACATAAATCAAACTTATGGCCAATCCTGGGATGTACATAACACTGGGAAGTTTTCAAATCCTTCCATCTATGAGCCTCCACTTAAATTTTCCTCATCCTATGATTCCTTTTGTCAAGTCATCACCTAGGAAAAAATTACCTCCATCATACCTTTAATATTCACAGAACCACTCCTTGTGGGGATTCATATGAAAGGATGCACCCAAGTAAACCAACCATGCTTCGTGATATACATGTGTGCTTGAAGAATCCAAATACACATCCCCTCCTTCTTCCTTGGAAGTATTTTCTTCTGTAGAGGGAGCACATTCATATCCCTTCACTTTCTCAATGCTTTTGGATCTACATAGCTTCTTGAAGTGCCCTTCTTTTCCACATMTCCARCACACCTTTACAAACTTTACAGGAGATTTAGATCTACCCTTAGACTTATATATCACACTTGAGGACTTAGATCTATTTCTATCTTGGGAGCATCCTCTTGCAAATAATGCATATGTGCTCTGTCCTTCCATGTTCTTCCATCTCATCTCCTTTGACAACAAGGATGATACCATATCATCAAAACTTAAGGTAGTTGTATTACTACCTATGGCCACAACTAGACTATCCCAGAAGTCTAGTAAAGAGCACAATAAATTGATACACTTATCTTCATCTGAAATTTTAATCTCAATAGATAATAATTAACTTACCACGGTATTGAAAGCATCCAGATGCTCTATCATAGATTCTCCATCTCTCATCCTCAGGTTATACGAATTATTCCGCAAGAGAAATTTATTTATCAAGGCTTAGATTGATACAAGCTCCTCAGCTTATTCCATAACTCCTTGGATATAGCTTCCCCTGACACATTCAGTAATACTGAATTTGAGAGACACAATCAGATTGTTCTATTCGCCTTCCAATCCAACTTTTTCCAATCATTTGTTGACGTTCCTGCAGGTGCAGTACCTGGATCCACCACGATCCATTGATCTCTATATACCAACAAATCTTCCATCTTGAGATTCCACAACTCAAAAATTTTCCTAGTAAATTTATCGATCTCTATTTTCGAACTGCTCGTCATTTCTTTTCACTTGAAGAATCAATACCATAGATCTCCCACTATAACAAGGCTTATCACCAGGGATGATTTTAGGGGCTAAATTTCGCTCATGGGCTAATTTTCCATGTTTTTTCCAAAAACGAGATTCATTATTTTAAAAATGATTCACCCAAATTCTATAGGATAAAATTATTTTACCTTAAAAAACGCCAAAATTTTATAAAAAATATATAAAATCCTTAGAAACTTGAATATTTTTACAAAAATGTCACCAATCATTTATAGTTGGCATATGAAGGATTAGTAAGATTTGCCAAGGTTTCTACATTTTAAAATAAATTTCCATCCTTAAAATCATCCCTTCTTATCATAGTCTTGAGCCAAACCCCTGACCACAAAGGCGTCCCCCTGAAGCCAATAATTGCTCTGATACCAAATGTAGATTTTAACCTTGTACAATATTTTACTGCAAACTGATTTTCAATAAAAGAACAAAAAAATATAAAATGAAAAATATACACATTGCACAGAGATTTTTCCCCTGGAAACCCAAACCTAGAAAACCAACATATTCTATATTCATTCAGATCATACATTGTTTACAATACAATATACATATAGGATCCAACGACATCCAAAACCCTAATCCAATAACCTAGATTAGTCAACAACTCTAATTCCTTAACCGAAAATAGAAAACCATCAGCGAAAAACCATGTGCCAAACAAACTCCCATAAATGGACACGAAAAACCGATGAAATTATTTTTTCGGGGGCGCTACCCCCGAACCCATGCAACCCCCCGACGAGGGGCCTAGTGACCCCCCTACATGCCTGACTCAACGTAGACACTATTTCTAGTTGTGCAAAGAATATAACACATATCCAACAAAAATCAAGGGCAGTATCCATTATTTCATTAGAATGGTGTTCCTGTGCGAATGTATTAGATTCAAAATCACTTTCAGGGTCTTCCACATGGACCCTCCCTTTTGGTTGATTGTATAATATAGCATGGGGTTCATTTCCAATTGGGATGGTGGCGTAGGATAGATCCATTTGTAAACTACCACCCAAGATAGTATCCCAATCTATCGACAAAAGCATTCCACAAGCATCAAGTACATGAATGACTATAACATCATCACAAAAGAAACCTAAGGATAATCAACAAAGTGAACCTCAAGGTATTTAATCAAACCACACGCTGTGACAACCCTTGATTCAACCTCACAAACATTCTTATAAGGCCTTGTGATCTTCAAACCTAACTGATTCACAACTTGTAAAGTCATCACATTAGCAAGTGCCCCAGATTTAAGCATACAATTATGAATCCATAACTCATTAACCACTAAAGAGATGAGGAAAGTCACATGTTCTTCTCTAGTTTGTTCAAAGTGGCCAATTTGAAAATATATGGGGCAATATTTAGTATCTCCTTGGTCATGTAAGAGTTCCTTTGCATCATCTTTCAAGAAATGGATCTCCATCATCTCATAGATATTTCTAACCCTTCCCAAAATATTATCCATACTTATGTTTATATCATCATTCCCAGGTGAGGTTGGTTGAGGGGAAGGACTGTTACTTGATGGCCAAGAGGGGGTTACTTGAGAAAATCTATGATCCTTAGAGATAGTCTTCTTGCTAGCATACATTTGATATTCATTCCTCCTAAGCCCTTCTTTTGGTCCTTGATTCATATATTCATCAGGAGACATGATGTTTATTTTTTTTGATGTACCAAGGAATCTCAGATAACCACAATTATTAGGTTCTTCATTACTATCACTACCAACAAAATGATGAACTAATACATTCAAGGGTTCCTTCTCAAAGGGTTGATGAATCTCCTAACAAATATCATCATTAGATTATTTCCTTGGGGGTGTATGATATTCAACACTTTCATCCAAGGCATGCCCAAGATATGGAGGCTCTTTGTCCTTTGAATCATCCCATTATCCTCCATCTATATTGAACTTCAATATCTTGGATAGAACCCAAGGTCGGTCATATTTCTCTCGTACACTA
>SNQJ01S0019444.1:0-35223 GCA_010110895.2 Picea sitchensis | reverse complement strand
ATATAATCCACATAAATAGTTAACATCAAGTATCCCCTTCAAATTTCACATTAGCTCAAGACTTTATGTAAGTTGGCCTATTTGAATATGGGAGTACCTTCATCAGACCCTATTAAGTGTGCCAACCAAAACATTGAAAGAAAAGACCCAAGTAGAGGGATATGTCCTGGGGAAAGTAGGAAATAAAATAACCCTTCAAGAGTAAGTGTGATAGTGATACATGTCGAGGGATTACTTCATGGCTTATTGTGTCATTTAATCCTTTATATGAGTGCCCTTGTGGCTTATGATGTCATTTAATTCAATGTTGCTGTACTGTAAGTAGTATATATATTATCGAAAATATCTTAACATATATATCGAAATAATTTGAAGATATATATATCAGTTGCTTTTATAACAATATATACATTAGCCACTTCAGTAAGATATATACATCAACCACCACAACATTGAATAATACACAGCAAACTAATTATTATTCACCCCAAATTGAAAACTGCTCAACAACATGATTGATGTGCCTCTAATATTCATTGATGCACATGGTAGGACGTCGACTCCGACATCCGTTGATGCAGCTGACATGGCGCTGCAAAGCTATTTCATATTGCTTTCAATATCCTTTGTCTCATGCTACACAAGAGCGAGGAACATGTGTGCTGCGGTTGGAGATTTTGGTCACAAAATTAGGTTATTCCTGCTGCTAAATCGAAGAATTTGAATTTATTTTTCAAACATGACTACAATAGATCATGCATCTATCATCATGAGAGACTAAAATGAATTTATTTTTCAAACATGAGTGCAATAGATCATGCATCTATCATCATGGGAGACGAAAATGTAGAGATGGACCACTTTTTTCCTTGCTGTGTGGCTGACATGGGCCAACATACAGTCATTATGCGTTGACCTACAGCTGGAACTGATTGAAATGGATCCTCATGGTTCTGTTCCACTCAAGTGGATTATAAGGATGGAGTGATAATCCCTCTCATGCTAAGAAATTGGTGGATTTTGAATAAACTTTATGCAAAACACCAATTTCAGGGCTTGATTCCCTCATTGTTCTCACAGGTGTCTGGTGACGGACATGCCTATCATGTCTTGCCTGAGTGACTAATGAGCGAACGACCCCACATGCCTGTCAAGTAATCGAGGGGTGCACAGCATCATTCCTGTCAATGTCTTTCTTGAATGACATATGGGCACAAGACATGCTTTCCATGCTACAGTGGCTGATTGACAGAGTCGTGGGTCATAAGTTTCTTGGATAACTTGGAGGTGGAGGTGTCCAGCCATGGAGGAGGCCTGTGTTATCATCACATTTGTTCTTAAACGGGTTGATTGGATAATTGCAATATGGAAAACTGAGCAATATACAGTTTGTTACGCAGCATTGAATGCTACGACTGGTGGTATATATATCTTTGGATCATCTTGATATATAAACAGAGTCTACAATATATACAGAGATATATCGACTGTGTATATAAAGTCTGCCGCAGCATTCAATGCTGTCTAACAAACTATAAAGACTGACTGAGCAATATACAACCTACTACACAACATAACATTGAATACTACACAACATAACATTGAATACTACAGCATTAAATACTCCTGAGCAGTACTGGTTATTGTTCGCCCTAAATTTGAAAGCTGCTACTCAACTATAAAGACTGAGCAATATATAGCCTACTACACAACATAACATTGAATGCTACAGCATTAAATACTCCTGAGCATTACTGGTTATTGTTAGCCCTAAATCTGAAAGCTGCTACTCAACATGATTGATGCGCCTCTAAGTCATTGATGCACATGATAGGACGTCGACTCCGACATCCGTTGATGCAGCTGACATGGCGCTGCAAATCTATTTTATATTGCTTTCAATATTCTTTGTCTCATGCTACACAAGAGCGAGGAACATGTGTGCTGCGGCTGTAGATTTTGGTCACAAAATTAGGTTATTCCTGTTACTAAATCGAATAATTTGAATGTATTTTCCAAACCTGAGTACAATACCTTCTCATATTGTGATTGTTGGTTGGGCGAAGATGCATGGTGATAACATCAACCGGAGAGAAGAAAATATAGAGATGGATTTTTTTCCTTGCCGTGTGGCTGACATGGGCCAACATACAGTCATTATGCGTTGACCCCTAACTGGAACTCATTGAAATGGATCCTCATGGTTCTGTTCCACTCAAGTGGACTATAAAGGTGGAGTGACACTCCATCTGATACTGAGAAATTGGTGGATTCTGGATAAACTTTATGCAAAACACACCCTCACTGCTCTCACTGGTGTCTGGTGATGGACATGCCTATCATGTGTTGCCTGAATGACTAATGAACGGCCCCACATGCCTGTCAAGTAATTGAGGGGTACACAGCAGCATTCCTGTCAATGTCTTTCTTGAATGACTTATGGGCACAAGACATCCTTTCCATGCTACAGTGGCTCATGGACAGAGTCGTGGGGTCATGAGTTTCTTGGAAAACTTGGAGGTGGAGGTGTCCAGCCATGGAGGAGGCCTGCGTTATCATCACACTTGTTCGAGTTGACTGGATCGAATATGGGAGGCCCTTCAAGTCATCTGAATGTACTTACAATAAGAGTGTTATATAATAATAATAATAATTCATTTTTATGGTCACGTCAAGTTAGACACCAAATTGATGTATGAGATCCCCTTGTTTGTGGGACAAGGGATCCTCTTCAGTCTAACTATTTAACTGGTAAAGTTTACTAAGGTATACATACCCTACCCCCTCTGGATTTGAACTTATGACCTCTTAATATAGTATAAACTATATATAATATAATATGTAGTATATATATAATATCAGTTTGATTTTGTCTTGTGATGAATGATTGGATCTGCAGATTTGAGTGGCTAAATTTGTATAATCTTAGTGTTTAAGGGTTTTTCAACACATAAAATTCATTTATGCATTTAGAAATGCAATTTAAATAACAGAAAATAAAAATTTTGTCAAAATTTACATCGTCTAATTCCAACCAAAAAATTCAAAAAATAAAACATTTAGCTAATGCTACTTAAAATTTGTTTGTTTGAAGATGAAGATTCACGAGAGTGATTCCTACTCCCGAGAAGTTGATCCAATCGACAATACAGCGTCATATACGTGGAGCATATTTAACCATAATGAAAGTTTGAACTTTATTTGGAGAACGAGGATTCACGGGAGTGACTGACAGGTTGATCCATTCGACAACGAAGATAATGAGCCCAATGACATCCTCCTCACGACATGCGCACCATGGCGACAGCTGCAGTCCCCGACATGCACTCTACTACACACATACTTTCACCAAGAATTTTTGTGCGAGAAACAAACTCGTAAATTCTACAATTAATGATGAGTCATGTAACAGATTCCCGGCTTCTTCAAATTCCTTGGGTTTCTCTGTCTCGCAAAGAATATCAAACAGGGAAAGCATTACTTTATTTAACAAAGACAGCATTATTTTTTTCACATGCAGTGCCTCTTAAAGTTGGAGATAAATACCATTTTATAAAAGGGTTTATTATTTCATATTGATCCGAAAGAAATTTTTCTTACATAGTAAAAATTTTAATATATAATGTTTTTTACATTATTTATATTATTTGTATAGTTATAAAAAAATGTGTTTTTTGGGTTGGCTAATTTTTTTATCTTTTGGATATTTTGGCTTGAATTTGGTCATTTAAATTTAGACAAAATTGCTATTTTTTGTTGTTTAAATTGTATTTCTGAATGCATAAATGAATTCAGCATGTTGAGACATTCTAATTATAAAAACTTAACCACTCAAATTTGCACAAATTTGCAGATCCAACCATTCCTGACCAGATTTAAAGAAAAATCAAAGAAAGAAAAAAACTGAAAAAAAAAACAAAATGTAAAACGTTTAGACTAGACTAAATTCCATAAAAAAAGAAAAAAGAAAAAATACAATGTAAAAAATTAACAAAGGATGGAGTAGAATCTATATCTCTACATAAAACAAAAAAAAACACTTGACCAACATACAATTAACCTGAGTTGGAGTAGAGTCTCCCTCCCCACATGAGACAAAAAAACGATGATTGCTAGTTGATCAACTTATAATAGTTGATCAACTTATAATCAACATATATTAGAGTACAGTTTCCCTCCCCACATGAGACAAAAAAACGATGATTGCTAGTTGATCAACTTATAATCAACATACAATTAACCTATGTTAGAGTACAGTCTCCCTCCCCACATGAGACAAGAAACGATGATAGCTAGTTGATCAACATATAATCAACCTTAATTGGAGTAGAGTCTCTCCCAAGAAAAAATGATAAATGATAGGTCATGTTTAAGAGTTCAACAAATATCTAAAATAACACACACATAATCGAAGTTTATTGATGTAATGAATAATGCAGTTTATGAAATGTAAAACTATATGTTTAAGAGTTCAACAAATATCTAAAATAGCACACACATAATCTAAATTTAATGTAATCAATAATGTAATTTATGAAATGTGCTCAAGAGAATACAAATGTAACCAAAGTCCTTAATCATGAAATTCGAAGTTTACAAGATAAAGAATGTTTCACAACATGATCAAGATACTACATGTAACAACAAAAAGTTTGATTTTAGCTTTGAAACAAAAAGTGCACAACAATGTTGAGCATTATTTTAATGTTAAATTATGACCAGTTTTTATTTTCAATTTTACATCCATTAGAAACAAGTGCACAACAAAAACATTATGACTAGTTTTTATTTTCAATTTTACATCCATTAGAAACAAGTGCACAACAAAAAATTTGATTTTAGCTTTCAAGTAAAAAGTGTGAGCATTATCTTAATGTTAAATTATGGTTAGTTTTTATTTTCAATTTTACATCCATTTTATATATTAGTGTGTAATAAAATAACATTTGAAATTAAATGTTAATATTATTATATTCATTAATGTTAATTAAGTATTTTATATATAAGATTTATGTTATCAATATCATTCATTCATTGTATGTAGAGTTTTTTGAATTAATTGTATTTATATTTGTATTATTGACATTCTTCACCATGTCAATGCAGTCTATCAGCAAGACAAAAATGGTAGACACCTCAACCATATATTTGTTTAAAGAACCTTGGATATGTCAATATAGTAGTAAATAACGACAACAATATATATACTAGTGACATTGTTTTCATTCTCTCAAGAAACTTCTCAAAGAGCCTATTGTAATCATAAATAAGAGGCTTGACTTCAAATTGACACACTAAGAGATGAAGAGAGCATTCCTACAAGTCTACTAAAGATTGAAAGAGGGATCCACCCTCTTTCTTTGTAAGACTACATTTCTATTAATATTGAAGCCAATTAAGGATAGTGATCGATAGCCATTTCTTTAACTGGTATCATTGTCAAGTTGAGTAGTTAGTCTCTCAACCCTTTTGAATGTTACTTGTAGGTTCTCAAATACTTACAACCATATCTCTATTATTCATTGTTATGTTATCTTGCATTTTGCATTTAGATAGTTGGAGTATGCTCCTTGCTTTGTGCCTCCCAACAATCTAATAGAATCAAAAGAATTTTCATTGCATAACTTACTTGGATTATCGATATTATGGAACAAATCATTCCCAATGGAGTCTCATTATACTTGGCATTAAATATTTTTTCCCTAGAACATTTTTAGGATCAAACCAAAGAGCTAGTATATCTTGAGATATGGTAATCACAAAGAGATAAGGAGACCGCTTAACGGTTGGAGATATAAGAGTTAAATTGAAGCAAAACATTCTAATACTTAGACCTATTATCATTTGGTCATAATCCTATGAACTTCTAGAGGATTCAAGTGTATTCCATTCCATTTTGAATAAAATATCGGTGATCCAATACAAGAACTGAGTCAACACAAGGAAAGTACAAATACCCTAGGACTGGAGTGCATTAAATTTTATTGATATAGATTGTTTGTGCATTGGGATTAGTATTTCCTCTCATTGTATGCAGATTGAAGTTTAGTTTTGGTGAGTGAATCCATTGTGTTAGTAATTGAATTTGGCAGCAAGTTATGGATAAACAAGGTAAGACCAAGAGTCCTATAGAAATTGAATATTATTTTATGACCTTTCTTTCATGCCTACAACATCAACATGGTTAGTATAATATGAAACATCCCTCCAATGACACATAAATATATCGTAAACAGATCCTAATACAAAATCAATACATATTCATCTAGAGTCAATACTCTCATCAATATGTATAAAAAAATGTCATTATTGTTGATAGTAAGGATATCTATGCATTCCCTACAACCCTTATCAAAGAATTATATTATGAAACAAATTCAAAAGCTTTATTTACAAACTCCATTATATAAAAACAAATTCAAAAGCTTTATTTACAAACTCCATTATATAAAAACAAATTCAAAAGCTTTCTTTACAAACTCCATTATATAGTATGAAGTTGATATCACAACAACTAGTTTAGGAGTCATCCCTATATTCCTACCCTTATTAACAAAGGAAAAATGTAGAAGATGGACGACAAACATTCACAAGTATGTATATTTGTCCCAACTAGATTTTTTTAATGAATCCTTTGTTTGTATTTGAAGTCAATGCTGAATACTTAATTAGCATTATAGATATTTCTCATGTGTAATGGTAGGAGTTTTAAGCTATCAATTTAGAGGCCAATTAGATAAACATGCATATTGCATTGTCTAGCTTAATTGCAACAATGTTTTGTTTGATTAGATTACTCCACATTGGTTGTTGATGTGCATAGAACTAGGAGGAGTGAAATTAAACCCTGAAGTATCATATATTTCTTTCAATGGTTGAGAAATATTTAAATTGTACAACACATTATTGACCAATGCCAATCTCTTAATACAAATTCCATAGGAATCAACTTATCTCTTAAACCTAGACCATCTCTTAAAAGAAAATCAACAATAATAGTTTTTTTTTTCCTTATATTGATCACATTCAACCTTTTCTCAACATGTCTCAAAAATAAGTTGATGAAGGGATATCACAAAATAAAAAATATTTGGTCCAAATCCTTGCCACAAATGATCTAGATGTCCATGTTTCCCATGTCATATATGAAAAAAAAATATTATTCTTCTTGTGTATGAAAAGCCTTTAATGAGCCTCAATAGCCCCCACCTGATACTGGAAGGTATAAGCCTAACCAATTATGAGCATACAATGAGCATATAAGAAAACAACTTATTGATGATTAAACATAGACAAAACTAGTTGGCATGGAAAATGGATGCTTTTTGCACTACATAGAATAGAATGAAACATATTATGGTACAAAACAAATTATTGGATAATGAATTCCAAAGTCTCAAGGTGAATCTTATAGGACTAAAAGGTAGTGCCCCTAGAATTGAAGCATCTTGTTCAACTATTGTTATAGACACAAGCATGATGATGCTTCACCAAGGATAGTAAATCATCCACGTTGTTTCTAGCCACCTCATGAGGGATAACAGGAATAGAGTGCGCATTTCCCCTTTTCTTTGTTTTCATTTAAAAAAATTGAATAGACACCGTTTTGTTTTAAAATTTTTAAACTCTAGTATTTAAATGCATGAACCATGTTCTCTCAACAAATAGGGGAAAGGTAAACTTAAATCCCGTCGAGTTCTCAACCCAGTGTTGGAAACCCCGTCTCCACCCCCTTTTTATTTTCATCCCTCAACCTTCTTTCAATATCCCGAAAGGGTTGTCTGTCTATTTCACAAAGATACATCTATTTTTCTTGCCTTCCCTCCACAAAGATACACTCTTATTTTTCTTTGCCTTCCTCTCTAGGACCAATATATTGTACCTTTTGCCCATACTTTTGCTATTATTTTACCCATTCATCACCTACATTTTGACTTATACTATCATTCCATTTGACCATTCTGCGTACAACGCCCTCTCATTACACTTTACCTTGTTTTGTATGATATTTTGCACATTTTGGTCTTAATCCATTGATTAGAAGTAATAAGTGTTCATACCTGCGACAGTATCCGAAGACCGATACGTAAAACACGAATCCTGGGTCTAAGTTGATGTTTTCAAACAATGAAAGTCGCTATATTAGTCCGAGGAAGCACATGTTGAAACATTGAGTCATACATTGCACCGAGGATGTACATGTCAAAACACGGCAGCCCATATGGTCTGAAGAAGGCAGATGTCGAACACGGAAGCCGGCCATGCCACCCATTCTGATATACAGATGTCGAGACAAGAGAGGACCGCCACGAGGGTCAAACACGAGCCTCGGAGCCAGCTTAAGGGCCAAGGCCGCACAGGAAAGGAGATGTTAATCCACGCGGGCCAAACACCGCGTGAATTGCGATATTGAAACAACATCAGCAGCTATGAGAAGAAGTCGTTACACCAACCGTAACAACAAATAATGCCTTGTCATTCCCTATTACATTCGGTTAAAAAGGAGAATATGATATTCTATGCTGATTTAGAAAGAAGATCCACGAAGGGATCCGTGATTTGCCTTTGTATCGATTACATCGGCGGGGATTTTCCTTTAAATCCAAAGGAAAATCACCATTCGGGGGATCAAACTTTTTATGTACTAAGAACTCGAGACGGACGTTTTATCTTTTCAATTTGTAATATGATATTTCATCAGATGAATAGAAGACTGCTTGATAATTCGTCTCTAAGCTTTTCCTCTGTTTCAGGGAATCTTGTGATATTGCAGGGCCCACCCTTTCACAAGATTCATCCCTTATTAGAAGTGATTATTTAGTTTCATATTTTGGTTTGATCGCTTATTTCGTCGAAATGATCGCTTTCTTATGGATTTTGTGTACAAACACATCAATTTGCCTTTAGTTATGGAATGGAAATTGTAATTCTTTTATCAGCAATCTTGTGATTGATTCTATGTTATGCAGGTTTGATTAAAGATTCCTGCATTGCATGTGAAGGAATTAAAATACCGACCTTCGTAGAATTCGCTCCTCGCTTCACTGTTAGTCAAGGTTTGATAAAAGGTTCCTGCCGTACAGAAGGAATCTAGCCATCCCACTACGCGATCTCTTTCCCTCTATTGTGTTAAATGGAGATTTGCTAAGCAGTCCCTCGCCGCCAGCCTACAGAAGGGATTGCAACACCTTGTCTTCAGAGAACTCCTTTTATCCCTTTGCAAGTGTATGGCTGATTTGGTTAAAAGTCCGCCTGTGAAGGGCTACAACACCTTGTTCCTGTAGATTCCTTTACCTCTGTGATGTGTTAGTCAGGGAGGATTGAACTTACTCTCAGAAAGGAAGGAACCAAAACATCCTACTCATCGCCTATTTTTTCCCTTGAAAGTTAATCGTGAATCAAGTTAGAGATCCCCGCTTTGAAAGAAAGTGAATCACTACCTCGGTAGATTTCAGTCTCACAAGGGTGTTAAACAGAAGTAAGGCCCAAGGTTTCTGCTTTAGACAGGAAGGAACAAAGAGCTTTGTTCTCTGTTAGATAGGATGGTTGTTTTCTGCATTATTGCTTCTATGAAAGAGTGTTAGTACTGAAGTCTTTTTTTTGAGAGTAAGGGTCCTGTTTCTCTCGATTGTAAGATAGCACTTCACCTTAATAGTAATGTTATTTTAAATGTAATCCAGGATTCTTAAATTGAACTATAAAGAATTGGAATAGGGAGATCTCTTTCCTGCAATACTATTCTGAGCTTCTACCATTTCACAAGTTAGATGAATGATTTCTTTACTACAACACTAAGTGCTTTTGGAATTGAGCATATACAAGGCGCAGCCATCTTTGAAACAAAGACTGGCTGATAATTTATGTTTCACTTGGTTGTTTGAAATTAATTACAATTATAGTGACCAACATTTTGATACTGCCGGGAAGATAGCTATAGATTTCAGCTACTTGTGATTTTTTTAGTTAAAAGAATGCATGAAAGACCCCAAAAACCCCAAAAAAAAAAAAAAAAAAAAAAAAAAAAAAAAAGGCAAAGAAAAGGAAAAAGGAGGAAGAAAGACCTTTCATTGACGACATTATATCCAAATCAATTCACACAACGACTAAATCTTCAAAAGAATCCCCAACCTTCATTTCAACCATTTTGAACAGGGAAAGAAGCTTGGAGCCCAGAGACAGTCCAAAATCCAGAAGAAGATATTGAGGACAGATCAAGTACATCAGGGGAGCAGACAAAAAACATGGATGAGCTTTAATGAACTATGTATCATGAGCAGGTGATCCCATGAGAGGTATATGATGAAAACTCTTTTTCTAGATTAGGATTTTCTATTGGCGATTTCCCTTTAGGAACAGCTCCCATGAAAATATTTCACTCTCAAAGATTGCCAAATTTTCATGGCTGTCATCAGAGGATCCTCATGAGAATTGTCAATTTGATACATATCAGAAGCTATGATTACACCCTAATGCTCAGAAATTAAAACCATTTCCATCAACATTAAAAGAAAATGCATTAAGGTGGTTTATGAGCCTTGGAGAACATGTAATCACACATGGGGACCAAACAGCAGAAATTTCTCGAACAAATACCAGACTACCGCGAGAACAAGAGAGAAAAGAAGGAGGAGTTATTCAAAATGATAAAGAAGATGAGAATCTAGAGGACTTTGTAGAGGTTTCACACCGCAAAGATCCACTATCCCAACGCATGGGGCGCGACATCCTCAAACTATTTTATTAAAAGGAGGTGATAGACCTCTAGATATGCTCAACATGCTTGGAAAGGGGATATATCCAAGGAACCGATGATGTAATTGTCAATTTACAAAGATGTTCAAGAGGAGTCAAGAAACAGACAAATAGCGTGGACACTGGCATTCTAGGAATACCACAAAAATCACCCAATGGAGGAGCACGAAGAGCTGAGATAGGCAATTTTACTTGAAGACTTCAAGACTAAAATGATGAGCTCTTTTGCTCATTGCGATGGATACCCTGCAAATCAAGAAAAGCAAGCAGAAGGTGTTCTCTGTCCATCTTTTGTCCTCACGCAGATAAGCACCTAAAAGAGAATGTCCATTGACAGAAAGACCATTCACACTATTTGTGACAAAGACCATGATACTGAATCGGCCCATCCTTACCGTATTAAAGATTAACCAACTTGATGAGGAAGTCAGCCGTTTGATGACTCAGCAGACATGGTAAACTAATGAGGACAAGGTATGAACTCTAACATGCCATTTTAATCGTTGGAATAATTATTCCCCGCTTATAATCAAATGAGTTACTTCCCCTTCAATCAGATGCATTATGCTAACAAAATGAACTATCCACCTATACAACAAACGTATCTACCCTTACATAGCAAAGTAACCCCAATTCCCTTTGTTGATTCTCCTCCGACTCCCCATGGCCTCCACAACAAATAAAATTTTATCAAAATGTTGGAATCAAAATTGGAGGACAACAAGCCCCTTTCAAAACCAATTGCCCTAACTCCCACAACTACTTTCTTTGCTGCCAGTACTCCTCCACCAACTAAGCAATAAGACCCAGCCAATTGCATAACCTAACCCCAACCCAAATAATAAAGTCGATTCAGTTGCATTGATGTTTATAATCAGCCCACACTTTCCCTCCTCCCTCGACAATGCAATGATATACATCTTCGATCCGAGAGAGTAGTTTCATCATAGCTGACGTTACCTCCCCTAACAAAGAGGAAACACAGGAACATGATGCACCTGAAAAGGCACAACCATCCTCCAATGCCGGGCCAAACAGCGAGCACCATTCTCAGCCGTCAAACTTGACCAAAACACTTAACGCTACCTTTAATTTAGGGGAATTAATTTATATGTTAAAATTCTCAGTAAAGCACTCCGCGATGTACCATCTATGCCAGGACAATGAGAGATATTCGTATCAAAAAGCCCGGTAGGAAAAAACCAAGGATCCCCTTAGCCCACGCCATGGGAGACTGTCAGATTAATGACAAGACTTCCTACCAAATATGGCGATCCTCGCCAAATTTAACAATAACTGTACAAGTTGGCAAAAACAATAATCCCTCGTGTCCCGCAGACCTTGGCGCAGCCATACAATATCATGACTTTAGAAACCCTACAATTGCTACAATTATAAGACAAAGTCAGAGAAACCCCCACTATTTTAGAGTTGGCTGATCGATCCACAATTAGACCGTAAGGTGTCATTGAAGATCTCAAAATCTCCGGGAAATCTTGAATTACCCAACATTTCACGTTGGTTAAAAAACAAAACAAAGCCGGGGCCACCCTAATCTCCGGCGGCATCATATTAGCCAGCGTACCGGGATGCTTTCATCAACACATCAGGGTCAATGACATTTTCAAATGGTTATGAAACAAAGTACCGAATTTCATCTCATGCCATACCCGCCTATCAATGATAACTCCTATCATCAATTTTGAGGATCAGCCTACTTAACCTCTTCTGACTATCTGGACAAGCTTTAAGTCTGAAAGACTCCACCGAGGATCAAATTATAAATAATTATATTTGATCCGCCCTCATACACTAGAAATTCATAAACAATTAACTGCAGCTATGGAGTCCGAGCAACTCCAGAAAAATCTTGATTCAGCAAGCCCACCAAACGCCTAAAACCATCTTCTCTCCCGAGCATCCCAATTGAACAACTCGCAAAACGCTTAAATATAACCCTCATTTGACAGATAATAAACATGTTAGCTTACCAGAAGTTACTTCAGATAATACATTCTATTGGGATTACACCGACATGAAAGGAATTTCGCCTGAACTATGCACTCATAAAATATATATTAAGGACGATCATTTAATTAACTAGCTTTCAACCCCAATTTAATGAACCCAAGTTTAAGAGAAATCCTGAAGGAATAACTTAAAAAATTACTTAATGCTGGGTTTATTTACCCTATATCGGTTGCTGAATTTGGTGTCTCCATTGTAATAGTTCCTAAAAAGAACTGAAAATAGAGAGTGTGTGTAGACTATGTGGCTTTTTTTAAAGCCACTCAGAAAGACCACTCCCACTACCATTCATTGATCGTCGATAGTCCGTCGTAAGAAATTCTTTCTTAGATGGTTTCAGTAGGTATAACCAAATTAAGACTGCACCTCAAGATCAAGACAAAACCACCTTCACCGCTCTGGGGAACCTTGCTTTTCACAGAGTCCTCCCATTTGGACTAAGCAATGCACCAAGAACCTTCTTCGTAGGGCATTTTTAGGAATTTTTTCTGATATGTTTAATGACTCTATGGAATGATGATGATTATTCTACTCCCCTTATGGTGTTTTTTTTTCAGGAAGCATTGGATAACTTTGAAAAGGTAATTTTAAAAGAGATGTATACAAGCACAACTTTCCTTAAGGTTTAAAAAATGCCATATATGATGATGATCAAGGGATAGTGTCAATATTCTATCTCATCTCAAGGAATTTAGATAGACCCATCCAAAATAGAAGCTCAGTATTAAGAATCTTCTTACCCTACAGACCCAACGAGAGTAAGAAGCTTTTTAGGACACTGGATACTACAAGATTTATCAAAACTTTTCCAAAATAGCCTCCCCCTGCTTGGTTTATCGATGAAAAATGTTGAATTTAATTGATTAATCTCCAATGTGAAGAAGTATTCAAGACACTAAAACATAAGGTGTTCACAACCCCTATCCTTAGAGGACTCGATTGGACTTCCTTTCTCATTATTGTATCCTCCGATGTTTCAGATACTGCTATAGGAGCTGCTTTAGGACAAGAAGAAGATCACCCCTTATGCTATATTTCATCAAGAAAAATATGTCCCCCATTTAACTCAATTATACAAATACAGAGAAGGAATTTTTTTAGCAGTTATTTATGCAATTAAATTTAGACATTACATCAAGATTTCTACTTTGTCCATACCGATCATCACCATCATATTTAATGAATAAAACTCTATTACAAATTTAGAGTCACCAGATGGCTATTATTGCAAGAATTGACACAATTGTAGATAGGCCAGAAAAGAAAATGTAGTTGCTGGGATTTCTTCGATTGACACAATGATGATAACCCATGGATGATTCTTCCCCGATGAATATTTATTTGCTTCATTTCACTCACCTTGGTATGATATTGCTAACTATTGAAGGTGTGGAATTACCATCACACCTATCCTACCAGAGAAGAAAGCATTGTTCATCAAAGTGTTCGGTACAGTTGGATAGGTACCTTTTAATACTGTGATTGACTAAGAGATCCGGCAGTGTGTCTCGAGAAGATGAGGTATATGACATATTGAAAGCTTTTCATGATGGCTCCTGTGGAGGGTATTCTTATGCATAAAAAGAACAACATACAAAAAATTCTAAGGCTAAGTACTATTGGCCTTCAATCTTCAAAGATGCAAAGAACATGTCAAGGCCCTGTGATAGTCGCCAAAGAGTAGGTCAACCTAATCATAGAGATGAAATGGCTGCTTAAACCCCGTGGTACTTGAACCATTTGAACGATGGGCCTTAGATTTCATAGGACCCATCAACCTCCATCCAATCAAAAAGTTTACATATTGGTCCATTGCATCATATGACCAAACAGTGGAGGCCAAGGCATCTATCAGAAAGCAACCTAAGAAGCAGCTATAAAATTTCATTTACGTATTATCTTTCACCGATTTGAACGCCAAGAGAGTTAGTTACGCATGGATGGACCTCCTTCTTCTTCTCATGGGTTCAAAGCCACCCTTCAGAACATCATATTCAAAGCAGAGAATGATTGGCTGAATTCACTACCAAGCTAATGGACAGGGAAAGCACAAATAAAGGAGTAGAAGCCATTCTCACAAAACAAGGAAGGAAAATAGAAAGGATTATCCAAAAGGCCTTGAAGCATTATGGGCCTACGAACTACCCGAGAAATACTACCAGATTTTCTCCCTATGAATTGGGTTACAGAAAAAGTGTTGTCTTTCCCCAGGAATTTGAGATAAAAACCTTTAGGACTGCTTTAACCGCCAACCTTGATCTAACTCATGCACAAACAACCAGGTTGCAGCACCTTAATGAACTAGAAGAGAAAAGACTAGATGCCATTCAACAAAACCACTAATTCAACAAAACAAAGATCACAATTGGCATGACAAAACATCAAGATCATTCTAAAGGTGATTGGGCTCCTACTCCACGACCTGGATCAGAATTCCATGAAACTCATGCATGATGTATTAGGACCCATTTGGCAGACAATACGCTTTTCCAATGAACAAGACGGGTTCTTTACAATTGATGAATCCAACCTGCATTTGTCAATCATCGCTCTCACCAGATTAAACCTGTTTCCAAAGAAGATTTCAAAGCCACATGCATGGCGCATTTTCATTTTTCATCAATTTCTACCCCCCGTAATAATTAAATTCTTTTTAGATTTTCCCATATTATCAGTTAGATTAGATTATATTAATAATCCCTCACAAGAAATATCGCTATGGATCGTATCACAGAGAGATCCATCTTTCCAAAAGAAAACATGTTTTCATGATGCTGCAACACCACACTGCAACACTATTTGTTTTTTTACGATGCTGAAACACAAGGCAAAGACTATTGATCTCTCACGATGTTTAAACACCGCCGTACTGGTTTCAGTTCCTCCATGTCGCGAAATTACCCAATGAATAGACTTCAGACTTTCTCCTAATGCCGAACACCATTGATCGTTTTTCTTCCATCCCTCAATACCTGTTCGCCATTCCCCATCATTTCTTATTTCCAAAACAACTCCGTCCAACACTTATTTCAACTTTCTTCCTTTTGTTGCTAAAACACCATAAGCAACAACCCTTCATTTTTCTCACACTCCATCATCAACGAAACAATTACTGGACGGAATTGTTTCACCTTTCCCCTTCCGATGCTGAAACACCACCGTTCAACATTCTTGACTTCCTTTCTGCCCTCGCCATTTTTCCATTATTTTGTTACTAAACACCTTCACGCTATGAACCTTCATTTTCTTTCTACCTCTATCATCAACGAAACACCTGGCCTGAATTGTTTTCGTTTCTTCAAGTTAAGTTGAAACAATTCATTTGGACAAAGAACTTCATCATTTTCTGAATCCATGATAAAACACCGGCTGTTTCAAAGACTTTGATTTTCTTCCGATACGTAAACACAAAGCGACGGTTTCTTCATATAAGCAATTCTTCGATCTCTTCTGTTGCTGAAACACTTCACGGCCCATCATCATCCGTCAAGATGTTCCCAAATCCAGTTCTATTATGACTCGGCGACATAATCAAAAATCAGTCAAACAAATATCACCACGTAATTGTAAGCATCAAATCCGTTAATGGAATGAAACCAAATGGTAAGCAAGGTGAGGTATGTAAATTTAATGTAATACAATTAGACTGCATTAAATGAGAAAAGATGCTAACCTATCAACCACTTAAGTATCATTATTACCAACCGTACTTGTTACTGGAAGGAACTACACACAAATCAATAATATCATCATTCACTCCGACTTTATCGCCGCCATTTCTATTTCACCCACTACGCATATACCTACCATTCCTGCACATAAACCCTTGGAAAAATTTACCCTGCGTCAGAGATGATACATGAACTCGTGAAGCTGTAGCCTAACAAACTTGTAGCCATGGGAGGACCGGTCGTCCGAAAAGAACCCGCCACCACAAAGACATTTGCTTGAACATTATCCGGCAAAGATACTGCATTTTTGAGCAAGCGTGCTGGCTCCATTACTTCGTATATTCCAATGATTAAATGAACCATGTACTACTTACAGAAATCTCCAGAAGATCATTCGGTCAGCAGCAGTGTCCGATTCAAGAATAGAAAGAAGACGAAGTTGCAGCCAGCTCTCCCATGGACGGCACCCGACAATACCGAAACACATCATTGGCGATGTACAAAAGAATTTCTTCCTGGATTATAGCGAAATCAAACTAAAAGCAAGAGGGGTTCAACTCAGCTCATCACTTCACCCTCGGGTCGGAGGTCGCCGCTTATAAAGCATTACCGACCGCGAGGGTCGCATACTGTGTAGTGTATCACAAGATGAATTTCTCTTGCTTTTCTCATCTAAGACATCAGAGTCGGGTTAATATTCCATTCTTTTGCTGGGTCGTTTAAAGAACATGGCACACTATTGTCGACGCGCAAAGGATCCAAACCAATCACACACCCACCAATCATCGGGTCCAACTACTCGTCAGTGAGAGGTGTCGAACACCCAATCTATAAACCCTGCGCCAACAGTTGAACCCCGAGGTTCCTAATCGTAATTACAAAGAACCCTACCGATTCTCCCATTGACCATAATTCGCCAACAATTTACCAACCAAATTTCCCCGGCGTATGCCGAAATTGATACCGCACTTCGTAATCCTCCTCACGCCTTCATATCAATTGATGACTTCAACTCAAAATATCTCGCCTCTATCAATGCAGGGAGAGAAACCCCACTTAAAACGCACTACGATTGCAGAACTTCCACCTGCCCCGCGAAAAAGCTTAAATTTAAAGCTCCTAAATAGAGACCACCATGGATGACCACTACCCCAACCCCTCCACCAATTCGACTAAAAAACCGTAAACCGTTCATCCCCTCAAATCCGGACCCCTTGCCTATTCTAAACATGGCTGGGCCAGTAGTTATTGAAAACCGTGACGCCTCAAACAAGAACGCCATCCGCCTCAAAAGGTAGTCAAACACAGAACCAAATGCATTCACTCGGTCAACATAAGAACCGTACCATGGCTGAAACATGTAAAATGTACCACGGCCGAACACAAGAACCACGAGATTGAAGAAATTGGCTGTGATTCAGACGCCTGCATCTTCATTTTAGCTTTCAATAAAGTAGTCAACACAATCAGTTTGATCATCCAAAGGGTCAAAACACAAGAAACCAAACAATTTGAGTTATTGAAATTGAATTACAAGAGTTGGAAACCCTCGATGCTACAGTAGCTGTAAAACAAGAACCAAATTAATCGATTTTGAAATTGAAGAATAAGATTTGTGAAATAAGATTCATCGGTAAATATATCCACCACCTGATTAATGAATTGAACAACATTGAGACAACTGCATACATTGAAAACTGTTGATATTACGAGTCAACATAGCATCTGTGAGGCCATTTCCGTAGCTGCTCCACAAGAAACTGGCCAAGGAGATGATGACCGTACGTTGAACCGGCCATCTCTAAATCCAAAACCAACAATGGTCGATGTCTTAAAGAAAATGAGTTTTTAAAGTCTCAAATCGAAAGGTATCAGCAAGAATTCACTAAAAGTAAGGGAGGTATATGAGAAAGAATTAAGTCGGCACGCTCTGGAACGAACAACAATACTGGAAGAACGAGCTACATAAAGCATATGCAAAGAATACATGTGCTACCAATGCAAAAATATTTATTATCAGGCAGGAAATAAGATAGCTCAAGTTCCCGCTACTGTGAGCATCATTCCTTCTCTCCTCCTTTGAAGTCAAACTCCGCCAACACAAGAACCGCCAGGATCCATCAAGCTCCAAAACTAAAACCCGCCAGAATACAAGAACCAAAGCAGTGCCTTATGAACAAAGACCGAACTCCGCCGTAACACAAGAACCAACAGCTCCTGTGGATCAAGAAAAAAAAAAAAAAAGAAGCTCCAACTGCCGGCACAAGGCTTGCAAACATTGCCCATGAGGAAGTCACACCTCCTACCAAGGCAATTCTCCACTTTTAAGCGCGAACACCCACCTAAAACCTCTCGCCGTCCCACCATCACAAATGCTCAAACCTTAATTTCACCGGGTGGATGAATATGTAAAATACAAAGATGGAAGAAGCAATATGCTGAAATACAAGCTCAAAAGTTGCAAGAACACAGGAATATCTGGAGTAATCATACTTTCTTAAATTGGGTAGCATTGGACTTGACACGTCAGGAAGTTCGTGAAGCCAAGAAGAAAAACAGAGAATTAAAGATATGATGATTAAGGTCTTTGATATGATGCAGAACTAATGGCCACAAGGAAACCATCCTCAGAATTATTCTTTATTTTCATGGAAAGACTCATGTTGTTTCGATCAGGTCTATGATAGAAGGAAAACCCCATGAAGTCATCTCATCAATAGATTTTATTCAAACCTTTGAAGCTGCCTCCACCAAAGATCAACACTTCAGGAGTATATCTCCATAATGAAGTACTAATTCTAGAAAACAGATTAATCAACATAAATCCTTGTTGGGGATGTTCCAACTCGTGAGTCTTCCTTTCTCCTCAATCAAGTCACTTGGCAAAGTGACTTTTCAGTTGCCAAGAACAGTTTGAAGACCGCTGTTCTCCTCGATCGTAATTGCAATCCCAAAGGG
The DNA here is from genome assembly GCA_010110895.2 of Picea sitchensis. Classification (NCBI taxonomy): domain Eukaryota; kingdom Viridiplantae; phylum Streptophyta; class Pinopsida; order Pinales; family Pinaceae; genus Picea; species Picea sitchensis. The sequence continues at coordinate 15,814 of SNQJ01S0019444.1, read as the reverse complement.
CAGCCATATTCATCATGCAGCATCATGCATTCTTAAAGAAAAAGGCATGACTGAATATATGTTCAGCAGTTGCAATCCTAAGTAATTCAGGATTGTGAACGATCATTAGTGCCATATGCATTCCCGCCTCACAAGCTAATAACTGCTCTCAAAAGATTCCAATGAAAGAATGCAACAATGTAACTTTGGTCCGCTAACTTAGAAATGCCCATTTCAAGGGTACCAGCTATATCCAAGTATGAGACATTGTGCTGAAAATTTGATTGGGTACCACTTCCATTTTTTCCCCTTCTCTGGTTGCCTATCTAAAAATATCAAATCAGCTACAAAACTGCCTAAAAAGGCAGAAAAGGCAGCATGACAAAGAATGCAGGTAGTGCAAGGGTTCAGAACGCGGGCAGACAATACCGCCTATAGTTACAGCCTGAGGGCCTTTACATGATACTTAGTAGGTATCCAGACTCGATTTTCGTGAGTGAGTTGCCCGAGACACAGCAACACCTTGAGCCGGGGATGTTAGGAATCCACTATTGCACTCCTTTGCCCATACTTTTGCTATTATTATACCCATCTTCATCACCTACATTTGACTTATACTATTCCACTTTGATCATTCTAGCGTACATAACTTTCTCATTACTATACGCTTAATTTGTTTTGCATGATATTTACATTACTTTTGGTCTTAACCATTGATTAGAAGTGCATAAGTGTCTATACCGGCAGAATAGTATCCAAGACCGATAGCCGAACACGTAACTCCGTCTAAGTTGATAGCCGAAACATCGAACTTCGCTATGATAGTCCGAGAGAAGCACATAATAAACATCTATTGCTACATACCCGAGGATGCATATGTCAAATACTGAAGCAAAATACATGGTTCGAGAAGGCGTGATGTCGGGGAACACGGGAAGTCGCTTCACTCCATTCACAGATATACAGATGTCGGTGACACGTGAGAGACCGCCAATGGTGGCTGAAACACGAGCCCCGGATAGCTTAGCAAATAAGGCCGACATAGCTGAAAAGGAGCGAATCCACGTGGCCAACAAAATTGCGGAATTATGGACATCAAAACAAAGATCAAGAATTCATGAGAAGAAGCCGCTACAATCGCCATAACAAAGAATGCCTTGTCAGCTCCCAGATTAGCATTCCGTTGCATGAGAATAGACGCCCATGCTGATTTAGAAAGAAGATCCCATTTAGCGTAGGATCCGTGATTTGCCTTGTAATGATTGCACTGATGGGATTTCTTTAAATCCAAAGGAAATCACCATTCTCGAGGGATCATCAATCTTTTATGTACTAAGAACTTTAGAGAAGCAGGACTGGTTTAATTTTTCCAATTTGTAATATGACATTTCAACAGATGAATAGAAGACTCATGGATAATCGTCTCTAAGCTTTCTCTCTGTTCGTGGGAATCTTGTGAGAAGGTAGGCCCCACCTTCTTCTACAAGATTCACCCTTTAGTTAGAAGTGTGATTATTTAGTTTCGGTTTATATTTTGTTTGGATCATATTTGCTGAAACACTGCTTTTTATGAATTCTTATGCGGTTTAAAACACCATCTGACTCTGTCTTAGTTACTGACTGAATTGTAATTCTTTTTATCAGCAATCTTGTGTGATGATTCTATGTTAGCAGAGGTTTGATTAAAGATTCCCACATTTACGGTGAAGTTGAACAAAATATCAGATCTTCCTCGTAGAATTCGCCTCGTTTTCTCAAATGTTAGGCCAAGGTTTGATAAAAGGTCTCGCCGACAGAAGGAATCTAGCCATCCCCTGACATGCAGTAGATCTCTTTCCCTTGCAAATTGTGTTAGCCAGAGATTTGGTTAAAGGTCCCCGCTCAGCCAGGAAGGGATTGCAACACCTTGTCTTCTCAGAGAACTCTGCAAGTGTGCTAGCCAGAGATTTGGTTAAAAGTCCCCGCCCAGCCAGGAAGGGACTGCAACAAATTGTCTTCTATAGAATTCCTTTACCTCTCAAGATGTGTTAATGTGAGTGGATTAAGGGTCCCTACTGCAAAGGAAGGAAAACCAAAACATCCTAATGACTGCCTATATTTTTCCGAGTTAATCGGAATCGGGTTAGAGATCCCTCGCTTAGAAAGGAAGTGATCAGAATATCCTGTTCTCTGAAGATTTCAGTCTCACAAGTGTGTTAACAGAAGTAAGGCCCAAGGCTTCCTGTCTAAGCAGAAGGAACTAAGAGCTTTGTTCTCCTGCTAGATAGAGCTATTGTTTCTCGACATTGCTTCTATGAAAGAGTGTTGGCACTGAAACTTCCTCGCTTTGAGAGTAAGGGTCCCTGCTTCTCCCATTGCAAGATAGTTGTTCTCACCCATTGCAATGTTATTTTAAAATGTAATCCAGGATTCTTAATTGAACTATAAAGAACTGCAATAGGGAGATCTCTTTCCTGATTATTCCGAGAGCTTCAGTTCATTTCAAGAAGTTAGATAGAATGATTTCTTTGACTACAAATACCAAGTGCTTTTGGAATTGAGCATATATGCTGCAGCCATCTTTGAAACAAAAGACTTCCCTGGGTTGATAATTTATGTTTCACTTGTTGTTTGAAATTAATTAAGAAAATATAGTGACCAACACCCCCACCGTACCCATTCCCTTCCCCGTGACCATTTCTTCTTTTAGATATCAAACGCACTGGGAGGATTACACGATTTTCTATTTTGTTTCTCAAGCTAATACACAAGTTATGCCTCGATTTCCCCCCTTTGCCTCGATTGCCCCACAATTTTTTAAGATAATCATGGCCATTGTTAGGAGATTTTCTAAGAGTTACCACACAATTTCAATTTTTTTTACTTGGTTTATATGTGTTAATTGAAAGTTTTCCTGCTATGACAAAATGTGTTTTCCAGAAGTCGAAACATGTCTACATATAAGAGGAACGTTGATAGGACCCTCTTATCAAGGTCTCATTGGGGAAAGAAGAGGAAGAGGTAGATATAGATACCCCATGACCTATATATAATTACACAATGCATCATTGACAAGGATACATCATTTAGTTGAGGAAAGATATACCACATGTTTACCAACCAAACCTTCCCCCAACTACTAGAAGGATAGCTATACCTCGTTGTATATCAAGCCATCAAACACTTCGGGTTACATAAAATTACAATGCATTCAGAAGTATTCCCATGTGTTGAGGCCATATCCTGCATCATTATGAATGGAAATATAGACAACACATAGATAAAATGTAGAAGGAAAGCCTATTTCTTCCTTCCAACCATCAGTGCTCACCTCATGCTATCAATTGACCTTTCCCCAACTACTAGAAGGATAGCTACACCTCGTTGTATATCAAGCCATCATGCACTCCAGGTTACATAAAATAACAATGCATTCAGAAGTATTCCCTTTTTGTTGTCTTCCCTTAGCTACTAGAAGGATAGCTATACCTCGTTGTATATCAATCCATCAAACACTCTAGGTTGCATAAAATAACAATGCATTCATAAGTATTCCCCTGTGTTGAGGCCATATCCTGCATCATCATGAATGCACATATAGACACCAGATAGATAATAAATGTAGAAGGAAAGCCTATTTATTCCTTGCAACCATTAGTTCTCACCTCATGCTATCAATTGACCTAGAAAGAGATGTCATTGGATGACGACTTGGTGAAAGAATTCCCTCGTAAACCTAGGATCTTAGTGTGTTGATTCTAGCCTCGGGGATATCTTCTTCCATGGATACAGACATGCCAAGAAATTCTTCATATGCACCTCTAACTAGATGACACTTTCCATTGGGAGGATTGGTTCTAGGGGTGTTCACACCATCAAAAACTTGGAAGGTAAGAGACTTGAACTCTTTTAGATTCAATAAAGAGACAAGAAAAAATGTATAGTAGAGTGTTATAAGGTTTCACGTGTCTAGAGTGACCCCACTTTCAATTACCAAAGAAAAATATGTGGTTGAAAATATCATGGATGACCCCTTGATCATTGTTTCAACTGGCGCAGCCTTTACTCAAGCATCTAAGGAGAATATGAAGAATATTATGCAGAAAATTCAAGAATATAAAGAAAGAATAAGCACCATGGAAGAAGAGGTATAATTCTACAAGGGTGAAAGAACCAATGTCCAAGAGTTCAAAATAAGTGCCAAATGGGTAAGGAAATAATTACATAACTTGGCCAAGAAAATTTATGCTGGAGTGTAAATGTTTAAGAAGAAGGCCACTCAAATCCTAGCTCAGTTAGACAAAACCAAGATGAAGAACACTAAGTTTGTGGGAATGAGAATGTGTTTGGACGAGATGAAGAAATGGGTATAGTACTACCCGAATTCCCCAAAAGTCGTCCCAATAATGACTAGTTGGGAAAGTGAATTGAGCTATGTCCCCCTTTCCAATTGTTAATAGATAGGAGAAAATATGGAAAAGGATTGAAGGAATTTCCTTCTCATATGTGCAAGGCTCCACGAGACAACCATTATTCTCTCCATCAAATTCCATTTTCCCCAAATTGATAAGCTTTGTCAACCCAAGCTATATGAACAAGTACAAGTAGATTTGGAGGAGGCCATTCATTCCAGAGAACTATATATCAGGATCCCATTAAGAGTAACCAATGCCATTATGGATGCCCATCTAATCAAGCTAGAAAAACTCAAAGTCTTATTCAATTTTCTTGGATAACCTAAAAAGGGATATGTAAATCCTATCCAAGAAATTAGCAACCCACGAGGCTACATTAGAATCTTTATTGTCACATAACATTATATCAATCTCAGACTATCGTGAAGTATGGGATACATATATTAGAGATAAGGATAAAGGGGAATCTTAAAATAAATTCGAATTTGTAAATTTCATGTTTGATTTTTTGTAAAGTAGAAAGAAATAAAATATGGAACGCCTAGGGTTTTCTTAACTGCTACTTGGGAATTCAAGAAGCTACTTGGGAATTCAAGAAGTCCCAATGAACGATTATAAAACTCAACTATATAATCCAAAGAGTAGTAGTACCCACTTAAAAGGGGCTATTCCATTCTATAAGTTTTGAAGAACTATTTTTATGAAATTAATAGCAAGAGGCCATCGGGGCCATTTTGACGGAGAGGAACCAATTTTTCTGATAATTGTTGGTTGTGAATTACTTCTAGTGAAATTCAACTTATTGTGAAATGTTGTAAGATTAAACTGTTCAGTTACATAATTCTCTTGTATGAATGTGTCTTTTTTTACAGTATCTATTCTTCTCACTTATTAATTTTATGAGATGATGAATAGATGGGAATGAATGACTTATTGCAACAAAAATTCTCTTTACATGTATTTATTTATGTATATGTTATCAATATTTGTGTTAATCCCTAAATAGTGGCACAATACCTTTTAATTAGGGTATTTTTTTTTTGCTAGTTTGTATGTGACATGCGGGACTAGCTTGTGGCTAAGAAGCTGTGACTCAGGGGCATCTTAGCCATCAAAATCACCTCAGGATCGCACCCGTCCTGAGCCACACCAACCCTTAACATGGCTGGAATTTTTGGCAGGTTTTGAACCGATGACTTTAACATCACAAAGTGCCTTAACAACACACTCCATCACCAACTGTCCTACACCTCAGGGACTTAATTACGACATATTACATTAGTAATTTTATTTTGTTTATGTCGGCTTGGGTCCATTAGTTGTAATTGTACCTCCTAGTCTCCTATATATACCAAGAGACCTTTTCATTTGGAATCATCTGGTATTTGGACATTTATGTGGTGTATAAGGAGGTTTCCCCCTCGAAGACAATTATTATTTGAAATTCTCTCTTTTTCAAGGCATTGAGTACTTATTCTAAGGTTTTTCTATGCTATCTTGATATTTGGTTCTTAACATTTGGTATCATAGCTCAAGGTCTTGGGGTTTCGCTGCTACATCTAAGACACCTTGAAATTTTCACTATAACTTTTTTTGTATGATGTTTTAGAAGGAACCCCTTAGAGGATATTTCACATATGGATCAAGGTACATTGGGTTCAAATTTCAGCTCATGAAGCCTTATACTTTCAGAGATATATATTGTGTAAGATAGGGTTTTGGAATCATCCCGAATTTAGTCATTGCGGAATTTTCGCTATGCTATTTTTTTTGTAACGTTTTAGACCATGAAATATGGTGGATATTCATAGAAATTATTAAGGTATCTTTGATAAACATTTCATCTTTTGGTTCATTTAAATTTGTAGATACACCCTGTGGATGATAGGGTATATGACTAGTCATATTAACTAGTCTCAAATAGGTCTTCCGATTAAAATAGTGATATCTTCTTCAGTGAGCATCCAAATTAAGTGAGACTAGTTACATTGGATAGTGAACAGTCTATAGCATTTCTGGTACAATTTTCAGAATCAAATATATATGTTGTGATCTTGGCATGCTTTACAAGTATGCTCTCTTGGAAGGGAAAAACATCAACAAGATATGGGAAAGTTACCATAACTTCCACTTGGCACATCCAATTTTGATCAGACTTGTGGCATTGCAGAGAAGAAATATCATAGAACTACAAAAAACAATTTTTCATACCTAGAAGGGCCGAAATTTTGTAGATACAATAGAAGAAAGATCGTCTAGTAGAACCACCTCAAAATCAAGTTTTAAAAGTGATACTTGGACAACATGCCATCAAAATAGAGAAATTCTACACCAAATAAGCCTCCAAACAGTCCTACTTGGACTCTTGATGAAGGCGAAGAAATGTGTACGGACATAAATGATTTACAAAAAAAGACAATAACAAAAAATGAACTACAAGGGATGATGGATGGTTTAAAAAGGGAGATCATGGAAGGATTGAAAAATTCTCTAATAGAGAGGACACCTGAAAGTGAAAATGTATCCCATGAAATTCTTGATGAAGACACAAGGAAGATGAATCAAGAATGGAGAAACTCCAATTTTGGGTTGAAGACCAACCACTTTCCTAAGATCAATATGAGGAAGTTTGATGGCAAGGACCCAATCACATGGATACTTCAAATGGAGAAATTACTTGATCTACATGATGTGCCACATACACAAAAGGTACAAATTGTTTCTTTATATTTAGAAACCAATCAATTTGGGTGATATTGATGGCTTTTTTTTCGAAAATCACTCGTCACTTGGACAATTTTCATGAAAGAAATGATAGCGCACTATGATTATACAAGGAGAAACACCTTCTTCAACCAATTGATAAATCTCAAGTAAATGGTTCAGTTGCAGAGCACATTGAGAGCTTCCAAAGATTGAATATAAAGGTAGCATATATTCCAGATGAGCACCTGATTGATGTATTCATAGGAATTTTAAAGGATAACATTCAACATGAGGTTCACCTTTGGGAACCCAAATCATTCGAGAATGCATTCAGGGTGGCAAGAAATGTTGAAAGTAAAAATATGGCTATGGCTACTAGAAGGACCGAAGGACCACTGCTAACATCTAATGAGATAATAATGTTCCTTATTCTAAAACACCTCAACCTACAAGGTTGACACCTCAATAATTAGAGGAAAGAAAAGCAAAAGGTTTATGCTTTAATTGTGAAATCAAGTACAATAAGGGACATAAGTGTGGTGAGAATAAATTATACTACATAGATTGTGAAGAGGAAGAATAACAATAACAATAATACAATGTAATGCTCTTGACTTGGCTAGTCTAGGAAACACTGCTAATGTGGGTATAGGATTAATCATTTACAACATATAAATGATCAACAAATAACAAATGTGACAAATGACTGTAAAGTTTATATTATGATATCTCTGCGGAGTACAAAGGCCGAATGCAGCTAAATAAAATGAATCACTTAGCTAGATCAAAAGACAAAAGGATATTAGCTGGAATACAATAAGAAAACTAAATGATAATACCTGATAATAGATGAGCACTGTGGGATCAATGGATGAGCTGGAACTAGGGCAACTCGTACGATAACTGCTAGAAGTCTGGAAAGTTCACCCTGGCGGATATACCTCTCGAAATGTCCTAGAAAATGTCCAAATGGTGCGTCCTGCTATAGCTCACAGGCCTGGTAACTGACCGACCCCTCTGCTGGTGGGTCTGGACCCTGAATGGATCCCCCTGGGGGAATGCACCCCTCTCTCGCTGGAAAAATGCATCCTAGTGATTCCACAGTCGGAATCGCCCGAGATGTATCTCAAAATGATCACCTTGGTCAACTGGGAAATGGGTCGGAAGGGTTTCCCTGAATCTTATCTGATGCTCACTCGGGAACCCTGAATGTGTCCTCCAAAAGTGTCACACTTCCAAGTCTGGAAAATGCGCCCCAGATGATTCCTCCATCGGAATATGACGAGGAAATAGGAAAAAGATGCACCTTGCCTTCCTATCAACTGGGTCAGAGGGGAATCTCTGAACTCTCCCTAGATGGGACAAATCGATTCCCTGAACCTCCTCAGGAGTTGCACCCTCACCCTGGATAAGCGTGCCCTTGTTGTTGGACCCTGCGTAACTGCTGCTGAAGAATGATGGAAGACCTATGTGATATTCCTAGTGACTAGGGTGTGCCTCTCAAAACTGAAATCAACCAACTGGTGTCTTCCTCCTAGAATCCACTGAACTATATCTCTTGAGGTGTGCTTCTCTCCTCAATGACAAGTCATAATATGCATAATAATGAATTAGGTCGCTGAATCTTCTCTTATAGCTTTCCAAAACCCTAATTCCCTACTGAAACCCTAATTCATTGCTAAAACCCTAATTCACTGTTGACTTCTAATTTTAGCTCATCTGTTCTATTTTTAGCTCATAATGACTTAAAAGTGCTTTTTACCATTTTTAGCTCAATGTCACTTTCCGAACACAACACGTTTGACTGGAGTGACCTCTAGTAACCCTGTTTACCCCTTTTCTGGCCTTGGCTATAGTATAATGGGGTAGTTTAGGCCATTAAGCCTCCTCTCTGGAGCTCCTAATTGGAAAGGGACATTACAGTCCTCCCTTCCCGAAATTTCTTGTCCTCAAGCAATACCAGTCCAGGGTGCTGCAACACCTTCTCACTTTTCCAAGTAGCGTCCTCTACTGGAATCCCTCTCCATCTGATCAAACACTCTCTGATGACCCTGCTCCTCAGTTTCCTCTCTCGAAACTCCAAAACCTCCTCCAGAACCAACTCCAACTGTTCCTCGTCATCTAATGGGGGAAGCTCCTCTGAAGTGCCTTTTTGAGGCAAGATATGTGGAACACGTTATGAATCTTTCTCCCCTCTAGAAGCTTTATCTCATAAGCAACCTCACCTACTCAGCGCATGATCCTATAAGGGCCATAAAATATGGTCTTGAGCTTCTCGACCTCACTCTTCTTCAGAGATGACTCTTTGTAAGGTTGGAGTCTCAAGAAAACCAAATCTCCAACCTCAAAGTTGTGCTCTATCATGTGCTTGTCCACACTCATCTTCTGTCGGTTTTGTGTCGTTTGTAGGTTCTCTTTCGACAACTTGAGAATCTCCTGACTCTCTATGATCCAATCCTTGGCCTTGGGAGCTCTTCTCTCCCTGAAAACCAAGTATACCAAAGTGGGAGCATCATATCCATACAATGCTTGGAAGGGTGTCATACTAATGGACATGTGGAAAGTGGTGTTGTAGAAATTCTCTCCTAGATGTAGCCACTTTACCCATGTTCTTTGTTGTCCACCTACATAGTTCCTCAAATATCCTTCAACCCACTTGTTGAAAATCTTGGTCTTCCCATATGTATGAGGGTGATATCTAGTGCTGGGTTTTAGCTCTGTCCCCACCAAACGAAACAACGCTCTCTAGAATGTCCCCATGAAATGGCTGTCCCTGTCACTGACGATGTTTCTCGGCAACCCATGAAGTCTGAAGACCTCCCTAAAGATTAACATGACTACCTGAATTGCATTGTACTCCGTCGGTATGGCATATAAGTGAGCAAACTTGGTCAATCTGTCGAACACTACATAGATACAGTCCTTACCCTGGACCTTAGGTAGGCCTGTGATGAATTCCATCGATATACTCTCCCATTTCTGCTCTGGAATGAGGAGTAGCTGAAGTAGCCCTACTGGAAGAGCATGCTATGACTTGTTTTGCTGGAAATTCACACACTCACTGACATGTTTCATAACATCTTGTTTGAGGCCCTTCCATGAGAACCTCTCCCTGATATTTTGGTAGTTTTTGAAAAACCCTTGATGGCCTGCTAGTGGTGAATCATGAACTGCTGTGAGGATCTTCTTCTTGAGCCCCGAATCTGGAACCAAGTAGACTCTATCCTTGTAGAATATGACATTGTCAATGACCCTATACCTATCATCCTGTATCTTTCCATCCATCACCTCACAAGTGAACTTGTTCTTGGAATATTCCACTAACAAGTGGGATTTCCAATCTGCTGAAATCTCCATCAAAGAACATGTCACAGGTCTCCTCGATAGTGCATCATCCACAATGTTCTTCTTCCCCTTGACATACTCTATGTCGAAGTCGAATGCCTGTACCTTCATCACCCATTTCTTTTGGCGATCACTGAGGTCCTTCTACTCAAGGAAATACTTCAAGATGTTGTGATCTGTCTTGACCACGAATTTGCTGCTCACCAAATATTGTCTAAATTTGGTCAAGGAATGCATGATTGCTAACATATCCTTGTCATAAATGGAGTACAATGTCTTGGGATGACTGAGCTTCCTGCTCTCAAATACAATGGGGTGTCCTCCCTGCATCAAAACGACCCTGATACCCTTGCCAAATGCATCACACTCTAGTACAAATGGAAAGGTGTAGTCCGATAATGCCAACAGTAGACAAGTGCTCATGACTTCCTTCATGTGATCAAAGTATTTACGTGATTCCTCGGTCCCGATGAAATCCCCGTGCTTGGTAAGATCCATCAGCAATGCTCCAAGATGAGAAAAATCCCGTACGAACTGCCTGTAATAGCTGCATAGCCTGAAGAAACTCCTCAACTCTGTTACGTTGTTGGGCATTGGCCAGTCTAGAATGGCCCTAATATTTTCCATGTGCACCTGTACCCCCTATGCACTGATGATATGGCCTAAGTAAAGTAGCTCTGTCATACCAAACTCACACTTGGACTCTTTGGAATATAATGATTGTGCCTTCATTATGCTCAATACCTCATCCAAGTGCCTCATATGCTCCTACCATGTATTTCTTTAGACCAAGATGTCATCGAAGAAAACCAAGACTAATTTCCTCAATTGATCCCTGAATATGTGGTTCATGCAAGACTGGAACATAGCAGGTGCATTAGTTAGCCCAAATGGCATAACTAGGAACTCGAAATGTCCAAAGTGACATTGAAATGTCATCTTCTCTATGTCCTTCTCTCAGATGTTGATCTGGTGATACCCATAGCATAAATCAATATTTGAGAAAAAAAATGCCCCATGTAGTTCATCCATCAACTCGTCAATGCATGGGATAGGATATCGGTTCTTGATGGTTTTCTTGTTCAAGGATCGATAATCAATGCACATCCTCATGGTGTTATCCTTCTTCAGAACTAAGACAACTGAAGAAGCGAATGGGCTRCTACTCRGTCTRWTGTGTCCCATCRCTCACAATTCCTTGATTTCCTTCTCTATCTCATCCTTGAACCTCCTAGGATGATGATAGGGAGGGGGKGTGATCATCRATTTGGCTCCCTATTCYAACTCAATGGTGTGATCAAACCCCCTGTCAGGTGGTCTCCCTGGTGGAATCAACTCAAAACCTRTTGATGTCGTCACAACAAATTCTTGATCTMTGTATGATACTRTTGTCGACCCTYTGAATCCTTCCGCGTAGTGATCAAACACTCGRTAGCATATGATACCTCCCCATGTATGAATATCCTCTYCATCCTTTTGGCTAAAACTGTCCTAGKTKCTCCCGTCRACATACCCCTTAGAAAAACCTTCTTCCCATCATGGTCTCTGAATCCCATCTCCAAGGTTTGGTAATTGGTGGTGATTTTTCCCAAGGTAATCATCCACTGGACTCCCAACACCACATCTGTGTCAGATAGGTCAACCACATAAAATGTGTCTSTCACTRTGTCGTTGCCTAACTTTACCTCCAAGTCGGGGACTATGTCTAGACACTCCACTGTGTGGCCATTTKCTACTGCAACATCAAACCCCTCAAACTCCTATGTCTGAAGTGCATGCCTCGATACTAGTGAAGCATTGATGAAKTTGTGGGTGGCCCCACCATCTATCAGGGAAATTTCTCGTTGCCCCTGAATAKTCCCTCTGATCCAGAGGGTATCATATCTGGGAACACCAGAAAGGGTCGCTATGACTCCTCCCTTTGTTGGTTTCCTCTTGTTAGCCTGCTCAGACGGCTGTGGGACTACTGGAGGATGGGATCCTGMCGGTGTCRTTGGTCTATGGGGAGGATTTTCCTTTKCCTKTACTGACTCCTCCTCTGAGCTAGTGGATCCATTKTCTTGTTCCTMCTCYTAACTGTCCACACTRTCTCCTGCCACCTCAATATARTGAATCTCTTCCTTTCCCATGCACCTGTGGCCTGGGACCCAAGGGTATTTGTAGTTGAAGAAAATATTATTCCTCATAAGMTCTCACCTAGTCTCRWCATCCAACTTCTCCTTACCCTTCCATTCTCTCTAGAATGGCTTCCTGTCTTGATCCTTCTGGGGTATGAAGGGTTTGGAAAAGTTTTTAGTCTTTGGCACCGAGTCTGCGAAATCTTGAGTGCGAAGGATGGMATCCTGCAATGTGGGAGGATTGTATGCCTTCACACATCCTCTCAAAGGATYTGTGAGTCCCTCTGTGAATARMATGATCAGTCTGGKCTCTGATATATCTATCACAACCATGACTACCCRCTGAAACTCTGTGATGAATGCCTMTGTTGTGCCAGTTTGTCTCAACTGGGMTAGATCCCTGAAGTGGATCTCAKGATCCCTCCTRTCAAACCTGTCCATGAGMCTCTCTATRAAMTYTGTATAGGMGGTGATGCGACTGTGACCCAATGCCACCAATCCATGATACCACCACTCGTGTGCCTCACCCTCCAAGTGTAAGTTTGCRAAATAGATGGCCTATGTCTCAGTCATTTGATTGAGCTTGTAGTATGTGTCTAGTTTATGTACCCAAGMTCTGGYAGTGCATTTGGACGATTTGCTGAAAGAAGGTATGGTGATTTTACCAACTTTTCATATGAAATCCATGTTATGCCCCTATTGCGATTGTGGTCCTCCTCTCTATGGCTCTCTTGGGCAGTTCCTGAGTCTGAGTCCACAGTACTCRACTAGGGACATTACCTGATGGAAGTCATGAACCAATGTTGYGTACTCCCTCTGATACTCTTYTATGTCCTCKRCATGAGTGGGTGGCCTCTATGTTATCGATGATTGTGATGCTACTGGGGGTTYYCTMTGGAAACTGGGAAACAAGRGTCTRGGAATCCTACTTGCAGAGGTGTATGTGCGAGTGGGTGACTAGGGTCTACTTMCWACTCCTGAGTTCCCCTGTGTTGTATGTGGGGCTTGTGTGTCTGGGGTTCCTACTCTAGCCAATCTATCAACCACCTATGCCAAGGACTGATACATGGTCCGCTGGATAGCTAACATATCCCTGATAACCTGCATGTAAGTTGTCTCTAGCTCCATGGGGGCATTGCCACTACCCTCTAGTCGCTCATATCTGTCTCCTAGAATCTTCTCTGCCTCACACTCATCCTCACGCTCTGCGGTTCTCTCTGCTTCTCTCTGTGCCTCTTCATCTTCCTCTGAGCTAGGAGGAAAAGGAGGAAAGGCAGGCCTAGACCTTCTTTCCCTATACCTGTTGTAAGTGAAATATTTGTCACCTATGTGTTCACGGCCCTATGTATCTTCTGATGCACTCATTGTATTTAGTCACAGGCTGGCATGACTAAAGCTCTGATACCACTGTAATGTTCCTGACTTGTCTAGTCTAGGAAACGTTGTTAATGTGTGTGTAGGATTAGTCGTTTACAACATATACATGATCATACAAATAACAAATGTGACAAAGGACTGCAAAGTTTATATTATGATATCTCTGTGGAGTACAAAGGCCGAATGTGGCTAAATAAAATGAATCACTCGGTTAGATCAAAATACAAAAGGATCTTATCCATAATACAATAAAAAAACTAAATGATAATACCTGATAATAGATGAGCACCGTGGGATCAATGGATGAGATGGAACTAGGGAATCTCATACAGTAACTGCTGAAAGTATGGAAAGTTTTCCATGGCAGCTATACCTCTCAGAATGGCTTGGAAACTGTTCCAAATGGTGCGCCCTGCTCTAGCTCACATGCCTGGTAACTGACCGGCCCCTCTGCTGGTGGGTCTAGACCCCGGATGGATCCCCTTGGGGGAATGTGCCCCTCTCTCGCTGACAAAATGTTTCCTAGTGATTCCACCATCGGAATCAACCGATATGTATCTAAAAATGATCGCCTTGCTGTTATCGGACTAATCGGTAGGTTCGGGCACTAACTGATCTCCCTATATCCACCTAGATCTAGAATAAAACACACCAGAACATGATGCTTTCCTTAAGTTTTAAATATTGAATTTACTAACTAAAGAGGGATGGGTGACATACTGTATAAACGTCACTTCCTCTCGCCATCGCCATCCTAGCTCAATTCCAACGCTCATACAATGATGAACCTACAAAAGAACGCAACCAACCAAAGTGATAGTAATAGCATAAACTCAATATAAACCTAAGTATGTGATCAAGGAATTATACAATAAAACACAACAAGATTTATAGGAAAGAATCATATTACTGTATCATATTAAATGTGAAAGAGAGATTACAACCATGGCCTTGATGTCGTAAGGTCCTTTCCAACTGTCCTTCATTCCCCACACACTTTCACTGCAAGAATTTTGAGAGCACAGATATGATAATATTCACAATCTATCTTGACAAAGTGGTTCATCTAGCCAAGCTAAAAATCTCCAAAGCTCAATCCAATCCAAGCTAATCCCAAAAGCTCCAAAGCTAACCAAAGCTAAATTTCTCCATGATAACTCCTCTCCTTTTATAAGTTGAAGAGGATACGATGAGGAGGTTAGGATGATCCCACTAAATCATGAAAGCAAGTAAGATCCAAACCATTCGGATGCCACCTCACCATGGAAGTTTCTCCTTCTAGAAGATTCGAGAAAACACTCTTTTTTCCCACGTGTAAGAATTCTCACACCCTACCTATAGAGAAACCTGTGAACCTCTCGCAACCCAGCTATGGTGCAACCTGCGAGAATTAGGCATTCTTGCACCCTGCCTATAGAGCAACCTGTGAACTCCCTTTTTTACAGGGTTTTTACAAGGGAAAATGCAACTTCTTTTCTCAGGAAAAGTTCTTCTCCCTTCTCTCTTCAAGAACTTAGGCCACTAACCCCTCTGAAGGCAACATATGGGTTTACATCATTAAAGGTCATAGGGATGATGAAAATAATGTGTAACACTTGGTCCATTGGGAAATGGGTCAGAAAGGTTTCCTTGAATCCGATTTGATGCTTGCTTGGGAACCTCGAATGTGTCCACAAAAAGATTATGTCTATGCTTTCATGGCATAGACATAATATCGCCCAAGGAGTAAAGAAAAATAAAAGGGGTCTTGGACTACCATAACGTCAATAAAGACAGTTTTCCCTCCCAAAGTTACAAGAAACTGAGGAAGGGTCCCTAAAGGTTGACTAGTTCTTCTGTTAAAAGCTAACAGATTCTGCGTAACTGACGCAAGTGGAGGACAACCCAAAGCTTGCC